>LUCG01242703.1:0-10620 GCA_001633085.1 Carthamus tinctorius
TGGTCCCTGAGATTACAAAAGTACAAAAGCACCCCTCACTTAACTGAGTTTTTAACGGAGTTAGTGAGCAGAGACCAAACCCAAAGCAAAACACGAATCTTAGGGACGTCAAATGTAGTTTTTAAACCACAGGGACGAGTTCCGTTGGTTATGGTAAACCACAGGGACGAAATTTGAAGTTTATCCAAAGAATTAAATCACTATTTTCGAAAGAGAAATTATATATCCTCCTACTTTTTCCTCCTACACATCTTTCTACTCACTTGATCAAGACAAGTGTTAAAATCAATGGATGATATGAGAAGAGAGAATTAATGGATTACACATATCACTTGATTAAGTGAGTATGAGGAAAAAGTAGGAGGATACATAATTTTTCTTTTCGAAAATGTCCTTTTAACTTAGAGTACTTTACAAAACATCCTTCATCTTTCAAAATAACAATTCAACTCCCTCCATGTAACAAAAACTTGCTTTTTTAGCCCCTAACTTTTAATCCCACAACCACCAAACATGTTATCCGCAAGTAGATAGAAAATGCATTGAAATGTGTGAGAGCACCTTGGCGCAACACAAAGCTATGGTGAGCTTGGCCAGAGGAGCCAATTACAGTCACCATTGGACGACGGCCATGGCAGCAGCAAGCTTTTGTCCTTCACTCCCTCAGACTCCTTTCAACTTCAGAGTATTTTGCTCGCAAACCTCCGCCCCCAAAGCTGCAGGTACTTCTTTCTGTATTCAGTTTTTTTAATTCGGTTTACGTTTCGTTGTAGATTTGGATTTCTTGATCGAGGTGTGTAGTTTAGCTATGATTATAAGTAAGAATTTGATGAATGAATTAGGTTTCCATTAATACATCTGGTTCCGAATGAATTATGGTTTTGCTTCTGCCAAATTGAAGTAGAATCTAGAATTGATGCAAATGTTTAACTACAGTCGTGAATATGATAACATCATTGTGTTCATTTTTGTATTACTCGAATCAAGTTAAGTAAAATAATGGTCGATGGATTAAGTTTCAGTTGATACATCTCGTTTCCGAATGAATTATGCTTTTGCTTCTGCCGAATTGAAGTCGAATCTAGAATTGATGCAAATGTTGAACTACCGTTGTGAATATGATAACATCATCGTGTTCATTTTGGTCGAATTCTGTTCAAGTTAAGTAAAATAATGGTCGATGGATTAAATTTCAGTTAATACATGTCCGAATGAATTGATTGACTTCTGCTTTTGCTTTTGCTTCTGCCGAATTGAACTCAACTTAGAAATGATAGAAATGTTTACCTACAGTTGTAAAATATGGAATGTGCAATGTGTTTAGCATATTTGTTTTGGTATTTAACCATTGTCAGATTTGGCCCTATCTTGAAAATTATAATGAACAGACTTTGGGTTGTTTGGTTCACGGAATTCAAAGGAATTTGATGGAATTGGAATGACAAATTCCTTAGTGATGTTTGATTCGCTGAACGGATTTTATGAAATCCTTTGAATTCCACAATTTAAGGAATTCATCATTCCCGGGCTTAAGTGAAGGAAACGAATTCCTACCAACCAAACATGTGGTCAACTTCACCATCAAATTCCATTCTAGTTCCTTCAAAGTCAAATTCCTTCGATGCATTCCAATTCCATCAAATTACATTCTGCGAACCAAACGTCCCCTTAGGGATTACCTACACTATGGGGCTGTTCTGTTCATTTTCCATCAAGGCATGTATGGATAAAGCCGCCTGTATTGATAACATTGTCTATATGATATCAGATAAATTGTTGTTCGGTTCAGTCTGAATGTCATAAATGACCATTTTACCCCTCTATCTATATATGTCACATTTGGTATTACTAGCTTAACCGGTTCGATGTGTTTTCTTGTGGGAGTATGTCTGTGAATATTCTGCCCGTGTTTTATTTTGTGTGGCAGATGAGAATCCTGCACGATTGGGCTTTCTTGGTCTTGGAATTATGGGTTCCCCGATGGCACACAATCTGATAAAAGCCGGGTAGGAGTCATCGTGTTGATCATTTTTCTGGAGAGCCAAAAATGCAAAAAAAATTGCATAATTTGCTTCTGATAATTTGATTGGTTTGTTGTAGATGTGACGTGACTGTTTGGAATAGGACCAAGAGCAAATGTGACCCTCTCATTGTTCTGGGTGCGAAGTAAGGATTCACGAGCTAAAATTTTAACCAAACCACCATTTTCTAGTCTCAATGAAAATATTATTTGGTTTCATATATGATCATGCTCTACATAATGTAGCTTTAGTTGTTTGCATCCTTTACAAAATGCTACATTAACAAGTCATGATAATACGTCAAGCATGCCTACATTCAATGATGTGTTTAGAGTTAATTACTAGACGAATATGTGTATTTCGTTAGTTCTTAAATGTTTCATTATACCTATTTCTTTGCTGTTTTCTTCTTCTTTTTTTCTTTCTTCCTCCATTTTTTCTCACATTCTTACACAAAACGGGATTCTTTATAGAAACAACCGCTCTAAAAGAGTAAAGCATAAAACGTTATACATGGGCTAAAACATGTATAATTAGGCTAAAGGTTAAGGCATATATAATTGAGTAAATCCAGCTCTATATCCAATAGTTTTCTTACGCCTAAGGGGCTGTTTGGTTCGCGGAATTCAAAAGAAATTGATGTAACTGAAATGACAAATTCCTTTAACCAAGTTCCTTAGTGATGTTTGGTCTGCCGAATGAACTTGGTGGAATCCTTTGAATTCCATAATTTAAGGAATTCATCATTCCTTGGCTTAAGTGAAGGAATTGAATTCCTACCTACCAAACGTGTGGTCAAATTCCATCAAATTCTATTCCAATTCCATCAAATTTCATTCTGCGAACCAAACGGCAAACGCCCCCTAAGAATTTTCTTATGAATGACAAATTTCTGCTCTGTATGTGCAGATATAAGTCATCTCCTGCAGAAGTTGCAGCATCTTGTGATATAACATTTGCCATGCTTGCTGATCCTGAAAGTGCAGTGAGTATGTCATATTACAGTTTTCTTCTCTTTTAATGGTTTAAGGACGGTGGCTGATTGTGATAGCTTTTACACTTAGATGGTTGTTGCTTGTGGAGATGATGGTGCTGCAAGTGGGATGAGTGCAGGAAAAGGGTATATATTCCTATTGTCTCGCAATAAAAGCATTTAATAATTCATTCTTTAGGTGAATATGGAATATCCTAGAAACAGCAGGAATCTAGTTTTGATTATAACAAAAAGTTCTTTTTCTTAGAATATGAGTTTGTTTATCGCTGAGAGGCTTGCCTTCAAGAAGTGTGCATTATCTCTTTGTCACACTTTTCAGAAGCTGGGGTCTTCACGGGAACAACTGTTTTACTCTTTGGGATAGAGGTCATCTTTACGTACATCACTCCCTCCTCAGACACCACCTCAATTGGGACATAGACACCACCATAAGTAGGGTATGCCGGGTTCATTTGCTTCTGTTTAGAAAACTATGGTGGCGTTTGATTTTTAAGAGGTGCTGAAGTTTGAAGTCTGATTTCACTTATGATTTTTAAGAGGTGGTGCTGAGGTCTGAAATTTGAATCCATACGACTGTTTATTTTTGTAAACTAACAAACGTCTGAATATGCGTCATTCTCTATTTTATCCCTAAAAGATACAACTTAAAATGTCAATTGAGGTGAGCATCGATGATCAAAGAACAAAACGAAAAATAAATAAACAAAAGAAGGATGTTGGCAAATTTGTGAGGCTGTAGAGTTTTAATCATATCTCACACATCGAAGCCCCGATTTAAGCCATTCAAGATGTTTTGGAAAGCCAACACACAGATCTACAATCTTTGTTTTTGCAAATTTGGGGTGCATCTGGGCTAAAACCGACGTTGAAACCGAAAGAATGGTGCTGGACAGAAATAAGGGTAATTAAGTGGCTAGGCTATCACTTAATTTATCGAAGAACATTAAGGGTTAAGAGACTCTGAAAAGGGGGATAACAAATTGTCTGAATTGTCTTATGTCTGAACGAATCAGACATAAGTAAGTTATTAAGAGCTGAAATTGAAAAAACAAAGCATAAAAAGCTTATATTGTCTATACCCTATGTAAATTGCAACTTATGATATGAACCACTTAGTTTAGAAAATAGTTTGACTATTTGTCAAATATCTGAAATCCTCCCTAAAGGACCCTAACAAAGACAAAATCAAGATATCTTGTGGAGCAAAGTCAATGCCGTTAATATCTGCTAATGACTATAAGGGGAAAAGAAACAATTGGTGGAATGAAACCTTGCCAACAACGAAATGTTGCATTTAATTTGAGACAAGCAAAATGGAAATTGTTTCATTTATAGTTCTTTTTGAAGATCTATTATTCAATATGCATTTGTTATCTGGATCGGTGCTTGTAGGTATGTAGATATCTCAACCGTTGATGGACCCACATCCAAGTTGATAAATGGACAAATAAAAGAAACCGGAGCACTGTTTTTGGAGGTAACTAATTATCTTTTAGTTTAGTGACTCAAAAACAACACATTCATTTATTTTAAAGCAAAAAGTTGTAAACGTTATATTTCTTGTTTCATTATGTATGGTTGATATTAAAGGGTTTGTTCCATTGCTTTAGGCTCCAGTTTCAGGGTCTAAAAAGCCCGCGGAGGATGGACAGCTAATATTCCTCACAGCAGGTAAAAGATTATGGCCTAAGAACATCTCCAATGATTTTCCCAAAATTTCCCCAAAATGGAGAACCAAAAGTCAAAAATTTCAAATTTTCAATAATCTATTAAGATATTATTTTCACTCTCTGAATATTTATTCTCAAAGTTTTTCTATTGGTGCTCTCACTTGGTAATCATTGTTGGGGTGTTCTCCGTATTCGGCGAAAAAACCTCTCTCCTACCTTCTCCATTTTGGAGATTGTTTTCGGGAAGCTGTTGTAGCAAAATATTAGCTCAAAATCCCCATATTCTTCATTTTCTTTGTTTTGGAGAACATGTTGGAGATGCTCTAAATCGTCCCCTTTAGCCTCAATTTTGACATTTGAAGCATATGCCTCTTTTTTTTTCAGGTGACAAATCTTTATATGACAAAGTTGCTCTGTACTTGGACATCATGGGGAAGGTACTCCATTTTCTTATTTTAGCTTTTTTTTAAGTATATAGTAATATTTAGAGTAAATTGCAATTTTGGTCAGTGTGGTTTGTCGTTTTTCTTGGTCTTGGTCCTTACAAAATTTTTATTGCAAGAGAACCTCCATGGTATGCAAAAATGCTTGGTTTTGGTCCTTCCCACTAACGGAAGGTAAATGACTAAATTCCATCTGTTAACACCCTCATATTTCTTTCCCATGAGAGTAAATAGTCATTTTGTCTTTAAAATATGAGATGACAACTACACATACTAAAATATTTTTTATTTTATACTCATATTTCATAGAAAACATGACTACTTTACTCTCATGCGCAAAACATATAGGGGGATTTAACAGATTGAATTTAACTTTTGTTAGTGGAGGGACCAAAACCAAGCATTTCTGCATACCACGAGGGTTTCGTTGCAATAAAAAATTAGTAAGGACCGAAAACATTTTGTAAGGACCAAAAACCAAGAAAAACAACAAACCACACGGACCAAAATTGCAATTTACTTTAATATTTATACACCGCAAAACTCATGCACACTCACATTTGATAAGACTTGACCCATGATCTCACAAAGGTTGGGATTTACTCGTATCTAGGATACTGCTGGACCAATGACCCTTTTGTTAATTTAGCTTGATTTGAACCCCATCCCTCCCTATCAAGTTTTAAGTTTTTCTCTCCAAACCAATTTTTTTTTCATGATATTACTCCAGTCAAGATTTTACCTAGGAGACGTTGGAAATGGAGCTGCGATGAAACTTGTCGTAAACATGATCATGGGAAGGTTGGACAAATTCTTTCTTTTTTACTTTTCTTGATCAATAATTTCTTCCTTTGTGTATTATGCTTAATTCTTTTTCTTTTTAATGCCATTTGCAGTATGATGACTTCTTTTGCTGAAGGATTGCTTCTTAGTGAGAAAGTAGGACTTGATCCAAGTGTGGTTGTGGAGGTACTCTAATTAACTCATTTTGACTAGCAATTCAATAAGAGAGCTCGGTCATTATTTATTTATTTATCAAACTGGCTTCTGCAATATCTGTTATCTTACATTCCTTGTTCATATTGTGTGTCTGTACTCTGCATACACTCTTAGAGTATCTCTAAAAGATTCTTAAAAATAGAGAAAATGTGGATTTTGTATAGTATTTTGCTTCAACGGATTCTCTGTATTGTTCTCTAAAATACAGAAAACAAGAGAAAACCCCAAGTTTAGAGCATCTCCAACATATTTTCTAAAATTTCTTTAAAAATGAAAATAGAGAACCTAAAGTTAAAATCTCTAAAATAAATTTTATTCAACTCCAACAAATTCTCTATTTTAGAGATTTCATCATAAATTATAATATTTAAATATTCAATAATTTTATGGTCCTAATAGTATTAATTCAATTCTCATTGGTCATATGAATAAAAAAACTCATCTCTCTCTCTNATTCTCTATATTGGGAGTTTTCTTCATGATTCTCTATTTTAGATAACAAGGTAGAGAACCTGTTGGACCATTATAGAGAAAAAAAATATTGATTTTCTCCATTTAGAGAAAGTGTTGTAGATGCTCTAAAACTATAAATATTATAATAATATAATTAATGTTGAAATCTCTAAAATAGAGTATTATTGAAGTCAAATGTAATTTTCTTAAGAGATTTTAACTTTTGGTTCTTTATTTTAGAGAAATTCTAGAGAATCTGTTGGAGATGCCCTTATGCTACTATTCACTTATCTCACATGTCTCGATTCTTGCGCTTGTTTTATAAGTCAGCGTCTTCACGTAAACAACCTCTCTACCCTCTAGGATAGAGACAAGGTCTGCGTGCATCTTGCCTCAGACCCTACCTTTGTCTAGGATATATTGGGTTAGTTTTTTTTGGCTTATGTAGAATCCGTAATGCCAACAAGATTCAACTTTTCGTGTTATTTTGTTACGCGATAAACAATTTTGACCAAATCTAAACAAGCATCATTAAACTTAGAAGTGCATTTGGGGGTCTTTTTGCAGGTAATCTCACAGGGTGCCATTAGTGCACCAATGTTCTCATTGAAAGGCCCTTCAATGGTGCAATCCAAATACCCTACTGCTTTCCCTTTGAAGCATCAACAGAAGGTATGGCTTCCCATAACTTACAGTTTCGTAGAGATTGAATGCATTTGATATTGCTAGAAATACAAAAACGATAAGAAATAACATAAAACGGGATAACACAGAACAAAAACTTATTGCATGGATTGGGACCTACTAAGTAGGGGTTTGCTCTATTGGCTCGAGTTAATGGCATTTTAATAGAGGAGTCTTAAAGGTGTGTATGCTTTAAATTGATGTGTGTTCCTGTAAACTTAACAAAAAGTGGGTGCAGTCAGGGGAGGATACACCTTAGGAAGAATGGGGGAGGGGTCCCCCGTTAGAAAATAAATTAAAAAAAATAGATTTTTAAAAATCTCTCGAAACGGTAGAATTAGGCTTGAAATATATAGGACGACTTTGTGGGTCTTTAATCTATCTTAAAGGTGCCCCCACCAGGAAAAAATCCTGGATCCTCCACTGGGTGCAGTCTATCGCTAGTATTATTTATTACATGTGACAATATAGGTTACTAAAATACCAAAAAGTCTCTTGAAATCAACCAAAAAACTTAAAAATCCCTCAAAAATGCAAAATTAGGCTAAAACATATCGGGTGACTTTGCGGGCCTTTACTCTGACTTTGGTAAATTACTAAACTACCCCATGTCAAATCAAAATCCTAAAACCTTACACAATTCTTTCATCCGCCTACCTAACTCATCTATATGGTCTTATTCTATCCGGTACCGTCGGCATACCAAATGCACCCAGCACTTTAATATCGTTGTAGGCTTATACAATGTGGGTTTTATTGCAGGATATGAGACTTGCTCTGGGCTTAGCCGAATCCGTTTCTCAATCAACACCGATTGCAGCTGCGGCAAACGAGCTATACAAGGTGGCTAAGTCTCACGGCTTAAGCGACCACGACTTTTCCGCAGTTATCGAGGCACTTAAAGTGAAACTAAAAGATTAAGAAAACGACGCAAATGTTTTACACTTTTTTGGCTTCTTTTATTTAGCAATCGCCCTTCGGCCTCGGGTTCGGTATGCCATATTTTTGCATGTTTTATTCTTGAGATTACCACATTGAATTCTAATTTGTGGCATTATCAACTTTTATGGTATTATACTTTTTTTAGTGTTACCTTCATGATCTCATGGGATTAGTCGAGGTGTATATAAAGTGGCTCGAATTTCCATGTGTTACCCAAAAAAAAACATAAGCTAGTTTTCATGTGTTAACACGTTGAAAGCGTAATATTTATACAGTTTTGTTTATATGCGAAACGTTCAGAATAGTTTTTTCACTAAGAAAACAATCCTGAACCAATGCGGATGCAAGATTTTTGCCTAGCGAGGGCACCTTTAAGGTAAATTATAGGCCTGTAAGGTCGTTCGTCGTGTTTTTAGCTCAATTCTATCATTTTGAAGGATTTTTAAAGTTTTTTGTTGATTTTGAGGCATAATTAAGTTTTTTTTATCGATTTTGAGGCACCATTTTGGTTGATTTCAAGAGACTTGTTTTTTAATGTTTTTGGTTGATTTTCGAGATACTTTTTTTTCGGTTGGTGGGGTCATGGATATGAAATCACTGGAGGGATTATGGTAGAAACTTATAAAAAATTGGTTTTCTTAGACTTAGATAAAGGAGGGGGAAAACGTTTAGTAGGGGCCCATTCCTCCATCTTAATAAGTTGGGTACGCCCATGTCCTAAACATTCACGTATGAAACAATATTGTATGAATATTGTACTTTCACACATGTTTTAATATAAATCAACACATAAAATTTGGTTTATAAGTTTGTATGATTTATTGGGTCTACACAAATATAAAACATGATATAAATATTACATTTTTACATGTATTGTTTTATATGTGAAAAAACATGTGAAATTTAGTTATAAGTTTGTATGATTTATTAGCTATAAACAAATATAAAACATGATATAAATATATTGAGTCTATGTAAATGATGTACATCTTCCTAAACTCTATATTTTATGAGATTTACTTTGTTTGGTTTAAATTACAATATTACCCTCTTTTATAGTAGGTATGGGAGGCATAACCTACTTAAATATTGGTTGGTGATGTATATTTAATTTCTTTTTGAAAACATTCAATTATTGTCACTTTATGCTTTTGTAACTAAAAAGCAATATGATGACATTTAATACAGTTGAAAAATTATGATAATTTGAAAATGTAACAAGGATATAATCATACTTTCTAAAGATTGAAAATTATCTACGTTGTATATTTTAATTTTGAAAAATATAAGGGAAAAGGACGAAGTCCGACTTACATTATTGTTTAAAGGACAAGTTATATCTATCGATTTATTGAAAATAATTATTATTGTTGCCGGCTTGTCACATCCTCTTGCAATGTCGATATCAAGAGACTCAACCTAACGTTGTAAGTGTTCCCTCCCACCCTAGTTATATCTATAAGATCGAAAAGGCTAGTTGTCTAGCTTAACTGCAAATGACAATGAGTTAGGTTTGGGTTCAACTTCAACCTATTTATTATATGGGGAATTATAAATGAACCCCCATAAGGTGTGTATGGGTAAGTTTATGTGTGTGCACATGTGGGATCCAGTGTAGGGGGTCTACTTTTATGTGAGCGAGAAAATACCTATGGAGGGTCTAGATAACAACACCCTTATTAAATTGGTAGAAATTCTGAACTCAACCCTCCTGTTTAATTAAATGGGTTGACACGACACGAGTTGACCCATTTATGATTTTCTTAATCCAACATGTTAAATAAATGGTTGAACTATGATTGATCTATTTAATTTTAAAAATTTTAAATAAAACATAACCACAAATGCAAACAAAGTTGTTTGAAGTTTGAATAAAACACAACCACAAATACAAATATATTGTTTGAAGTTTGGTTGTCACCGGAAAAAGGGTTGTCGTTGTCGATCACCGTAGTCGCCTGCTCGTTGCCATCGGTCACTAAAAATATACAACAACGGCTAGGATTTTTAGTACGGAAATAAGGTATGATTGGGGTATGGTTAATGCTCTGTATGGAATTTCACTTCGTATTTGAATAGAATAAAACTATATATTTTAAAGGATTGAAAAAAGGTTGTAGATAGATTGAAGACGGATTGTAAATAGGTCGGAAATTTTAATCCAAACCAACCCATTTAAATAAATGGGTTAGGTGGATTGACCCATTTAATCAAATGGGTTAAAAATCTCAACCAAACATGCTAATTTTGGGTTAGATTAACATGTTGGGTCACTTTTTGCCACCCTTAAGCGTAACATTAACTTGTAAGATCTTGAGTTTTTCCCTTTTGGCCAGGGACTCAAGTTCTCTTTTAACTAGTGTCAGAACCGCGCGTTGCGCGGTAGCGCAAGTAACTTTTTAGTAATATGTAGA
>LUCG01242791.1:0-10847 GCA_001633085.1 Carthamus tinctorius
GCGTCAAATCCCGATAACAAATCTTTCAAACGAAAGAAATAAAACAAGTGATAAACTCTTAAAGCTCTTAAACGAGAAGAAATATGTTAACTGATAATCTGAATTACAATTGTGACCTAACGCCCTATTTATAATCTAACCAAAATAGATAACTAAGGAAATTAAATTACCTAAATCAATTATAAAACTTGAACATTAAGAAAACTAAGTAATAGGGAATCTAGATAATCATAATCCTAGATAATAAAGATAATATCAACTAAATTAATCACGTAATAAAATACTTAAATAAACAGATAATGGCTATCTTTTCCGAAATTAATCAGATGCGCACATTGGCCAGCGTCAGGCTCGCGCCGCAAGGTTTCTTCTGTCTCGACGCTTCTCCTTTCGCACCTCTTTGCTCGGTTTTCGGGACTCTCTAAAAATCCTGAATGCAGATCTAAATTGTTCTGTATCAAAATCTTAAGTGTAAAACTGAGAAATCTTAAATTACCATCTTTTTTTTTAAAAGGTTCATTTACAAGATGCTAGTGGTTAGACTCAAACTCGAGGTAGATGGGATATTCCATCACATTTCGTCATTTCCTAGTCTTTTTGCCAATACGCCACCACCCTTGTGGTTTCTTAAGTTAGTAATTAGCAAAGGTGTAACTCATAGTCTCATAAACCTTAAGCTAACATGAACACCAAATACGAGAAGAGGGTTAGGCCGATTGTAGAGTAGATGACATTGAATTGTCAAACAGTGGTAGGGTCCTGGTTCTGTCAGTCGCAGGGTAGAACCCGAGTCGATTGAAGAAATGGAATTCGATTGGTCAAACCCTTGATTTTGTAAATTATGTGAATCACATATGAAGAGTTAATTAACCTACAATAAATCCACTACATCGCACAAAAATAAAATAAAAACCCCAACATGAAACCTATTATTATTAGCTCGACATTAAAAAGAGTCCGAGTCCTTCCATTTGAAATAGTGTTCTTATCATCGTTATCTCACCCAAAAATCATAGTCAAAATGCGGCAATAATGTCGATTTTAGCGGCGCCACTATTTGAGGTCGTTATTTGACCACCGTGATTCCCCAACCGTGATACCACTGCTATAACACCCATACATCGGCGAGACTGACAACATAGGTTGGCAGTGATAGAGAACTGATGATGATGGAGTGACAAGGGATTGCAAGAGGGAGCAATGCGTTAAGTGTGAGGGGTTTGAATGATATAGGATTTCAAAACAGTATAACTGATTTAAGTTTTTTTTTTTAGTTTAAAACATTTCTAGCAAGTTATAGATCGGTAGGTTTTTTTGGTTAAAAGAATGTAATTAACCAATTTGTAAAAGTTCAATGGTTTATTTATTCAAATAAAACTTAGAGGCTGTTTACCAAATTTTATATTAAGTCCTGTATGGATAAATTTGTCTGTCCGGATAAAAATGTCTGTCTAGGTAAAAATATGGTGTTGTTTACCTCTTTTACCCGAATCAACGTCTGAACGACAAAAATGACTAATCTACCCCTAAATCAGTTTTGAACATATTTACACCAATTGTTATGCTACTTCAATCAAAATCAAAACAAAAAATTTATTATTCATCAAACCGTAAAATAATTAATAGATACTTCCTCATTTTTCCACCTTTATGCTTTCCATCCAAAGACCGACACACCTTCACCTTGTTGGTGAGATCATGTTTAGTTTCTTGAATAACACAGTAACAACAACAACAACAACAACAAATACAGCCATGTTTTAAGTTTAAACCAAGTCAAGACAAAAACCAAAGAATATCTACCAAAAAACGAAGAAATCTACTGTTCTTGAAACCAAAACACCCAACAAAAAACTAAAATTAAAGATTGCTTCAGTGTTTTTGTATTTCCAAAGAGGGGTTTCAGATGTTGTTTTAGAAGAGGAATTTCTCTTGGACAAGATGAAAAAGGCGAAATCGGATTCTCTATGCAGCGACGGAGATGAGGGGCAACGACGTGGGAGGTGCGACGGAGATGAGGAGCAGCGACGACAGAGGTGCGACGAAGATCGGGAGCAGCGATAGAGGAGGTACGATGGAGATGGGGAGTAGCAACGAAGGAGGTGAGACGAGGAACAACGTCGAGGCTGGTTGCAGATGTTGGGATTGAGTGTAGGAGGGACAAAAATATGTCAAGATGGAGAGTACGGTCCATTAGAGATTTATTTGGAAAAGACTGGCCTTTTCATCAAAAGGGTAGGTTGGTAATATTTTTTGTCTTAATGGGGACAAGTGCCATTTTGTAGCTGCGCGAAAAGTCAATATATTTTTCAATAAGCCTTAAGTAAACATCCTAATATAACTATGCGAATAAGCCAATTATTGTATTAAACCCATTAAGTTATAAGTAAACAGCCCCTTAATCATTATAAAAGAGGAAGTGTAATAACTTAATTCATTAATAAAAGTTTAATGACATCATCATTTAAAAAGAAAATTTTCATATGTTGTTTTAATTTTTTTTCCATATTTTAATAACTTTTTAACCTATAACATGTTTGCAACATTCTAAAGAAAACCCAGTTAATAATCCAATTGGCCTAGTAAATCATTAGCCCACTTTGATCCGAGAACAGAAAACATCTATCAATAAATATTCCCATTTAAGATGATTAAATATGGGTTATGGTTCAAATGAATATGTAATTGACATCAGTCTTAAATCGGTTTTTCTAAAATAGTCGACTAGTTGTGATCTCGACCAGAATCCTAGAGCTAATCCTACCTTGATATTGTGCTCGGCTCGATTTTTGAGAAAATCTAAAATTTTCTAGATAAAAGTATAACCATTGTTTTTTTAATAGGTTTACTATTGTTTTTTTCTTTACAATCTTTAAAATTTAGCATCAAAACACACTTTAAGTAAATCATTTATTCGAGTCTTGAGAATAACTTGAAATTCTGAAAAATTAACTTAGAAATCTTGTAAAAATATTGAAAGAACTTGTATAAATATAATAAAAAAATTCTTTTTTTTGAAAAATAGTTTTATATATAACCGGTTTTTAGGTCTCATAACCAATCTCCTGCCAGGTCGAACTGAATCTTGAAATTCCATAAATTCTGTAAGGATGGTTCTATTAAGGCACATATCTAATTACTATATAGACACCTATCTATGTATAATCATTAATCAATTATATGTTCCTTACTTATTTCATTTATTAATCATCATTACTTCATTAATTTATTACTCTTTTTTAATTCTTAATTATCTACTAATCATTATTACTTATTATTTTTATTTCTTTTTAATAATTAATAAAAAATTACTATTACTATTATTTTTTAAATAATCATTATATATTGTATTTATATTTTTTTAGTTTTCTAAATCAACATGATATTACTATTAATCACTTTTCTAATTATTATTATTATGTTTACCATCGTTATAAAATGCTTTTCGTTGTTTAGATTTTAAATCTTTAATAATAAAATAAAGAAATTACTATCAAAGTGAATTTTCTTATATAATAAAATTTTAAATATCTTTTTTCAATTTTCATGAGAAATAGTCTATATAGTAAACATGCTTAATTTATATAAATTATCATTACACCACTATCATTATGCTACGCATTTCATTTATAATAAAATTATGAATGTTAAATGATTATTAATTACAGAAATGAACATTATATATAATTAAAAATGAAATGGATGATTGTAGTGTGATATTATGGGTTGATGTTTTTAAAGTTTACATTTTTTGTATTAAAATTTAAATCATGGTAAACATATATAAACTATATTTTAATGTTAAATTTATTTAGAATAAAAACAAAAATAAAACAAAAAATAACAAAATTATTTTTTTTGAAAGGAAATAGCAAAGGTATTTAAATCATATATAAATGACGAAATTAGTTAAATAAAATCATTAAAATATAAATTGAAATAATTTTAGTTTAACTTACTACTATTAGGATAAAATAAAAAAATTGAGTTATCATTATTAATTTATTATAGTTAAGAAAAAAAAAATAATAACTTAATGATTACTATCTTTATAGGTATGTATTTAATGATATGTGAATTTAATTTAATTAATTATATTTATATTTCCAAAGCTAACTATATTTAAGTCAAATAATATTATAGGGTCTATAAAATATAGAGATGTGTCTCTATAACAACACCCATTCTCTAATTGGTTCTCAATCATCAGATTACTAATTTACTCTAGTGTTTCTATTGCATTTGCTATTAATATATCCACTTTCATATCCTAATAGGTGCATATGCATTTGCCAACAAGTCCATCTATACATTTTCATATACAACTGTCATTAATTATTATTGGTATATCATAAGGAAAACACATGAATTATATATACATTTCCATATACAATAATACAACTGTTATAAATTATTATTGATATATCATAAATAAAACACATGAATTACATATGTTATATGTTAGAGCATGGAATGTATTCCAAGTAATGTAATATGATATATGTTAAGACATAAAAAATAGAAGAGTATTTTATAGTATTTTTCTTCATTCAAATTTGATTTTTGATGATGAAAAGAAATCTTTAAAAAAAATTATTATACTTGTGAGGGCTTTTTTTTTACAATGTACTGGATCTATAAATTGAAAGAATATTGAAAGAATCGGGTTTGGATTGTGGGTTTTGTGTATCATCATGTGTGTTTATATGTTGTTTATACGTGCTTATTTTGTTTGTGTGTTTGTCATATGTCATACGTGTGTTTGGTAAGAGACTAAAACGTGTTGTGTGTGTGTTTTTGGAGAGAACACATATTTCATGTGTGCATGCGTGTATACGTCATGTATACGTGTGTGTTCTGATTGTTTATGTGTTTGGGAGGAGATCTGAGTGTCTACCTGTCATGTGCAAGTGCGTGTTTGGGGAGAGATAAAGAGATGTGCGTCGTGCGCTTTGCTCTCGTGACTCACTCGTATATGTGTGTACAACATGTCGACATCCAAGTTTGCTTCCAATTCTCACCTTCCACCTTTTACATATCTCCAGTTTTGGCTCCTCTTTTAACATATTCTAAATCAAGCACTTAATTAGCCTCTAATTTCATTCCAAACAAAATACCGACTATCTTTTGGTTAACGACTACTACTAATCTCAATCTATATCACTATAATGACGTACGTATATATTAAGTTAAGAGTAAGGTCGAAACTCCTAAAATTATTCAAACAGAGACCGCTTACGAAGCTATGAAATATGGTAGCTTTTAACCAGTAAGATTAGTGTTGGAACGAAATAAAAATAAAGGGACTGTTTTTAACCAAATCAAAAGATTGGAATCAAACATACAAATGGATTAAAAGTGAAGGGTTGTAGGGACAAAATGAAAATGGTATGCGAAAATCAATTTGAGCCTATCAAACCAAACAACACAAAAAATCTGATTTATATAAATGGATTTGATTAATTTGTACTGAATCTGATTTCATGTGTACTACAACACCCTTTTGCAGTACAAACAGTGGTTTGATTAGGCCATTAACCACCACTTTCCATTAATGGTTGAAATCATCCTTCCACACCTATTAAATATGCACTGCAATTGTTGCACCAAATAAACCACATTTCAATTTCTCCTAGTGGGTTTTCAAGATTTCATCCTTAAATTTTCTTCTTCTTTGATTTTCAAGACTCTTGTTATTGGATGATCTGGATCTCGGGAAGATGGAGAATTCGAAGGAGATAACGGAGCTGACGAGAGTCGGGAATGAGAATGAAAATGAAAATGGGAATGTAAACGTGGTAAAGAGGCTACCACCCTGGACTGCACACATAACGTTACGAGGACTCGTGGCGAGTTTAGTGATCGGTGTGGTTTATAGTGTGATAGTTATGAAGCTTAATCTCACCACTGGCCTCGTACCCAATCTCAACGTGTCCGCCGCTCTTTTAGCTTTCGTGTTCATTAAGTCATGGACCAACCTCATTCAGAAAGCCGGATTCGTCACCACTCCGTTCACGAAACAAGAAAATACCATCATTCAGACGTGTGCTGTTGCATGTTACAGCATTGCTTTTGGAGGTATATATATACATACATACATAATTTCTTTACTTCTTTCACTAATTCATTTCATCTTAATTGTGATTACTGTTTTGGATTAATATTGTAGGTGGATTTGGGTCTTATTTATTGGGATTAAACAAAAAGACATATGAGGAAGCAGGTGTTGATACAGAAGGGAATCCTCCAGGGAGTTATAAAGAACCTAGAATTAGTTGGATGGTTGGTTTTCTGTTTGTCACTAGTTTTGTTGGGCTTTTGGCTTTGGTTCCTCTAAGAAAGGTTTGTACTTTATGCTTAAATGACTTGTACTATCTTGGAACCTTTGCATGGCTAATTATATATATAATCATGTTGGTAATTCATTAATCATACAGATTATGATCATTGACTACAAGTTAAGATATCCTAGTGGAACAGCTACAGCAGTTCTCATCAATGGCTTCCATACTCCAAAGGGAGACAAGAGGGCTAAGTATATATGCATCCCTTGTAGTTAGTTCATACACATCAACCATAACCATCTATATAGATTTTCATTCATTAAATTTTGGTCGCAGAAAGCAAGTGGTGGGATTCATGAAATTCTTTTCTGCTAGTTTCATGTGGGCTTGTTTTCAATGGTTCTATTCGGGTTCGGGCACATGTGGATTCACCTTCTTCCCAACATTCGGGATGAAAGCTTTCGACAACTCGTGGGTGTTTATAAATCTACGAATTCGATTAGCTTAATTAAGGAAACAATACACGAAGATCAATCTATGTTGATTTAATTTGCTATATGGATGCAGGTTTTATTTTGATTTCAGTATGACTTACATCGGGGCTGGGATGATATGTTCACATCTTGTGAACTTGTCGTTGCTTGCAGGAGCCGTGCTTTCGTATGGTGTCATGTGGCCACTTATTGGCAACCGTAAAGGTGCTTGGTTTCCGGCAAGTTTACCTGAAAGCAGCATGAAAAGTCTGAATGGCTACAAGGTTAGCTAGACAGTATGATTAACTAATCCGTTTATTTTGAAAAGGTTCATCCAGGCTTCGCCTAGACTTCAACAAGGATAAGATTCATATTATAATTTGAAATCTTTGCAGGTTTTCATATCGATTGCTCTTACCTTAGGAGACGGCCTGTATAATTTTCTCAAGATCGCAATTATTACCGCAAGAACCATATATCTGACCTCTCGGAAGAAACCAAGAACTAGTAAGTGATAACTTCTCAAGTGTAGTTAAGAATATAAAGAGGGCAAATGTTTTCGGATTACTAGCATGATCAAAATATTGCTAGATAAATTTGGTTAAATAACCTTTATAGAAGTGCTTTTCAAATCCATGATAAGTTTCTAGACATTCTTTGTATGGTTAAAATGACTTTCTGCTAAGCAGTGACCTTCTCAAAACTGTCGGTAGGCCTTGGATTTATTAAAAAAATCTTGTCAAAAGGTCATTTAATCGTTAGTTAGAGTTTTTTCTTACAATTTTTGAGTGACTTTTGATGAATACAGACCCAGAAGACACCAATCAACCCCTGGATGATTCTGAACAGAATGAGGTGTTCTTGAGAGAGAGCATTCCCTTTTGGCTAGCGGCTACTGGATACCTGATCTTATCCATTCTTTCTATCATCGCCATTCCGGCCATGTTTCCAGAGCTCAAGTGGTATTTTGTTCTTGTGGCCTACATGATCGCCCCATCTCTTGGCTTCTGTAATGCATATGGGGCTGGTCTAACGGACATGAACATGTCATATAACTATGGAAAAGTTGCGCTCTTTGTGCTATCTGCAATGTCCGGGAAGCAAAATGGGGTCGTTGCTGGGCTCATAGGGTGTGGTCTAATAAAGTCTATTGCTGCAATTTCATCTGATCTAATGCATGATTTCAAGACGGGTCATCTGACCTTGACTTCACCACGATCCATGATCGTTAGCCAAGCCATTGGGACCGCCATTGGATGTGTGGTTGCTCCGTTGACTTTCTTCCTGTTCTACAAAGCATTTGACATCGGAAATCCAAATGGAGAGTATAAAGCTCCTTACGCTATTGTATACCGAAACATGGCGATTTTAGGTGTCGAAGGTTTCTCTGCATTGCCTAATCATTGCCTTCAGCTTTGCTACGTATTTTTCGCATTTGCCTTGATGGCAAATTTTCTAAGGGACGTTTGTCCAAAGAAAATAGCGAGATTGCTTCCATTACCGATGGCTATGGCTGTGCCTTTTCTGGTGGGTGGTTATATCGCTATCGACATGTGTGTGGGAAGTTTGATTGTTTTCGCATGGCACAAGCTCAATAAGCAAAAAGCGAACCTCATGGTTCCTGCTGTTGCTTCAGGTTTGATATGTGGTGATGGATTATGGATTCTTCCATCATCGATCCTTGCCTTAGCTGGGATCAAGCCTCCGATCTGCATGAATTTTGTACCCACAAAGAGCTCATAAAACTAGGATTTATGTAGAAGTATCTCAATAATCTTTAGCATTTCCGTTTTTGTATTTAGAATAGGATGTAGAGAGGAACAAGTAAAGTTGTAGTAGTAAAAGATGGTTATGGCTTTTTTGTAGGCAACCTTTGTCTTAACAGGTTATGTTTCTTGCTTTCATTGGTGTGCATTTTAGTAGCAACAAACAGGAATTATACAAACAGTCTTTTGAAATACTTTCTTGAAAGAAAACCCATCTCTCTGTTATAAGTAATATAAACCAAAGAAGAGGAAATTTCAACAAAAACAAGTTATAAAGATGGAAGATTAATTTATTTTTAGTTTCATAGGAGTAAAACTTGATAGGTGGTCAGCAGCAAGTTGGGAGATATTGATAGGTGATAGACATGGGAGGGACTTTCCAATCTATATTTGTATTGTTACCACTTTAATTTTTCAATCAAGAAGAAAGAATTCTCTCTTTTTCTTTGGAGACCACCCATCTCCCCTATTTTGGCTTAAAAGTCTCTTTGGTCCTACCACCTATAAAAGTGAAGGAAATGTGGACATAAAAAGAAAGAAACAACAACCCACTACAGCAATTAGGTGTTCCTGATGATGCATTACAAGTTAAGTGGACATGAAAAGATGATTTAACATTCAGTGAACCTATCTTATATAAGTATTAACAATAAATTGCAAGATTCTTTGTGCAGATATGAATCACCTTGAGCCAAAATAATTCATTTCAACTGCACAAAAGAGCTTGAGATCATCACCAGTTATATAACACTTGATCACCTTTAGAAAGAATAACCACTTGTTTTCTCAGAATCAACATGTTGGAATTCACTAAAATCATATACTATTTCCAGATGAAAAACATTCCAACGTTTAGCTCAGTTCGCAAAGGGGTTGAGCAGCTTTGCTAAAATACACAACATATTTAAGTTGGGGGTGAATTCGTCCTCTAGCCTTAGTCGCTAATTCAGCTCTGAATTGTTTCCTCAAATGTGGTTCCTAGGGATGGGTTCCGTATGGATCGATCGGGATTATAATCTTTTATAAGTCAAGAATAAAGAATTAAAACCTTTCATTGAAAAAAATCGAAAACTTATGTCACTAGATTGTTGATTTAGTCTTATTTTCTGTCCCTCTCGATTTCATATTTATGGTTTTGTATCATCACAAGGTTCGTACCATCTCCATAAAACTTTTTAGGACTCCCATATCCATCTCCTTATATCCCCTATGTTGATATTAAAAATAGTACCCATCCAGATTGTGAGAATATGTGGAAACCCCGTATGTAATCTCCAAAAGAGCCATTGAGGAGAAAGGGAGGTTCTAACATATGTAAAGAAGATTTGGTCCAAGTCTAAGCCGATGTGGGACTCTAACACGCCCCCTCCAACGGAGGCTAGACGGACACGTATTGTCCCTGAGAGGGGTTTGGGCTAAGTATAGATTGCCCTGAGCGTGTTAATCCCTTAGAGTTAGACCTTGGCTCTAATACCATGTGAGAATATGTGGAACCCCCGTATGTAATCTCCAAAAGAGCCCTTGAGGAGAAAGGGGAGGTTCTAACATATATAGAGACAAGATTTGGTCCAAGTCTAGCCGACATGGGACTCTAACACGGATACCAATGTGCTTGATGATTGAGAGGTGGTCATACTCATGATGAAGGAAACATATTCTGGAAATCATCCTCATTTTTTTCACTTTTATTGTAAAATGTTGACAATCATTAATGAAACTCTATGAACTTTTCATTCATTTAACTTTAACATGTACAATAATCAAAGAAGTACCAAATAATTCAATTTGAGTGACAAGTTGATGAAAATCATACCTTGACAACTATTTCCAGGTTTGAGGAATATCTCTGGAAAATCTATAGAATCCAATCAAAAGCAGAAAATGAAACAGGGTACAGAGGGTTAGAATTCAAGAACCAGGCTTAAATATGAATATTTGATGGGAGATGGATTTGTCTTTGAAACATGAAATTGGGGAGAGAAAAAAGAAAGCACCCTTTTGAAACTTCCAGATTAGATGATAGAGAGGTTAAAGGTAAAATAGGAAGGTGTACAATAGGAGAGAAGACAGAAGACTTGTTTTTGAAACAAAGGATCACCATGGAAAGCTTCTTTGTCTGGTTATGAGTTTAAGACAATTGCAATATGAAAATGTACAATATGCTTAAAATGTTGCAATTAAAAGATTATGAAGTTGTATGCCTAAAAGTGACTCCATGCTTTATCATTTGCAATTAAGACTTCCACTCAAATGCTTTTATTTATATATATATATAGAGAGAGAGAGAGAAAGGTTCAAATGAGAAGTACTAAAAAAATGCGAAG
>LUCG01242807.1:0-10622 GCA_001633085.1 Carthamus tinctorius
AAAGCTGATGTGGCAGCTGATGTGGCAGCAGAAATGAGGGGTATGAGGGGTACGGTTAAGGATAACCTTATTAAATTAAAAAATCAAACAAGTCAACAAGAAAAAGCAAACAAAAATATATCAATTTGGCATCTTATTTAGTGATAATCAAATACATTAAATACCCTTATACCAAACTTAATTCAATAAATGGCATGTAACGATTACTAATCAATAAATTAATCAATTTTCTTAAAATAAAACATTGAATTTTTTAAAACATAAAAAGCCATTATGAATACATAAATACATTTCTTTTTCAATAGAAAAGTCAAAACATATAATTAAAAACACTAAAAAAGTAAGAGAAAATAAGTGAGAAGTTATAAACAAAAAATAAATCGTTTACATATACACAAAATTAATTAAGAATATAATAATGTTAATGACGTGTAACTCAGTTGGTAATTGGTGGATGATAAGTTTACAACAAATATCAAATAGTTCAGGTTCAAGTCTCGAATCACATACAGACATCTCCATAACTACAACTGCTCCATAGCCACAACTGCTGAGTGAGTCAGGAATATCGGATACCACACACATTGGCAATTTGCAACAAATTAAGAATATAATAACAATTAAAAGAAGAAAAGAAACAGACAGAGAAGCATAGTTTTTGTTTTGATTTGATTTGTTGAAAATGAAACTAAGTATTAAAGGAAAAAAAAAATTAAAAATTTTGTTTTAGCGTAAGGTTTCTCCAAGATTCACACAAACCCCAAAACACCCCCTTCTTCTCTTCCTTCTATCCCTACCATCACTTTTTTCCAAATCTCACCACTCTCTTCTTCTTCTTCTTCTCTCTCTTTCTTTCTTAACCAAAATTACACCTTCTTGAATCTTGAATTCCATCACTGTACCATTGCTGTTCTTTAACAGTGTGTCTTCTAGAAACTTCCACAACTTTTTGGGGAATTTTAAGCGGATTTCAACTCGCCCATGGCGTTTCTTCATCTTTATGTTTCTGGGGTTTCGATTTCTTGCAGAAAAATTGGGGCTTTTTGATCTTTTCCCTCTGTTAAATCGACAATGTGAGGTGAGTTTCTTGAAGATTTCATCTGGGTTTTTCTTTTTAATTTTTTTTTCTTTAATTTCGTTAAGTTTCTTGATGATGGTGGCTGCCATTTCTGAAACAACAAACCAAACAAGACCTCCATTGTTGCCCTCCGAGAAAGATAATGGAATTAACAAACCCACTAGACCTAAATCACGCCAAGTTTCTTCACGATACTTATCTCCTTCAACTTCTTCAAATTCATCCACACCCACACCCACACCTTCTAGAAGGTTCCCATCGCCGTTAATTTCAAGAAATTCGACCACTCCGGCGGCCAAACGGTCCGTTTCCGCCGACCGCCGGCGACCCACTAGGCCGGATCTCAACTTGAAATCCAGCAATGCCGGTGCCGGCGCCGCCGGCGAGGTGTCGGCGGCCACGAAGCTTCTGGTAACATCCACAAGAAGTTTATCTGTTTCTTTCCAAGGTGAGGCCTTTTCGCTTCCGATTAGCAAAACAAAGGCCACACCGCCATCGCCTAATTGTTATAGTGTTCGAAAGGGTACCCCTGAGAGAAAAAGAACTGGTACCCCTTTGAGGACTACTGAGAAAAAAGTTGAAATTGGTGGTGGAGATCATTTCGAGAACACGAAACCCTCTGATCAGCACCGGTGGCCGGGCCGAACCCGGCAATCGAACCAGACGATTTTGTCGAAAAGCTTGAGTTTGGATTGCGGGGTTGTTGATAAGAACGGCCTAATCGGATCTGGGAATGTGATCAGGGCTTTACACCAGTCCATGAACATGGAGGGCGGCCGAAGGGCTTCGGTTGATGGTAGGTTGAGTCTCGATTTGGGTAATTCGGTCGAGGTTTTGAACCCGGTTCGGAATTCGTCGGTTAACGACTCGTGTACGGTGGTGCCATCCGATCTCACCACTTCCGATACCGACAGCGTTTCTTCCGGAAGCACGTCCGGGGTCCAAGAAACCTTCGGGTTAACCCGCGGTTCGGGTGTTGGAGCCCGAGGGATCGTTGTTTCCGCCAAGTTTTGGCAAGAAACGAACAGCCGGATGCGGCGGTTGCAGGACCCCGGCCCACCGTTCTCGACGAGTCCGGGGTCGAAACCGCCATCGAAATCGGCGCTCGCGAAGAAATTCTCGAGCGATAGTCCGTTATCGTCGCCGAGAACGATGGCATCCCCAAATAGGATGAGAGCAGGGTCGCCGAGCAAGTTCATGACGTCACCATCACGGGGTATAATTAGTCCTCGAAGGAATTCGGTTTCGGGAACGATTAGTACAAGTTTTAGCGAGACGCCATCGGTGCTTAGTTTTGCGGTGGATGTTCGAAG
The DNA here is from genome assembly GCA_001633085.1 of Carthamus tinctorius. Classification (NCBI taxonomy): domain Eukaryota; kingdom Viridiplantae; phylum Streptophyta; class Magnoliopsida; order Asterales; family Asteraceae; genus Carthamus; species Carthamus tinctorius. The sequence goes on from LUCG01242807.1 coordinate 2,392, forward strand.
AGGGAAAGTGGGTGAGAATCGGATTGTGGATGCGCACATGTTGAGGCTTTCGTATAATCGGCAATTGCAGTGGCGGTTTGTTAACGCTAGGACCGAAGATACGTTGTTGAAGCAGAGACATAGTTCGGAGGTACGATCGTTAAGTGTTTTATGTTAAATTGCTTTACAACATTCGTTTGTTTGCGTTTCTGTGGACATAGCATTATTTATCATGTTGGTTAGTCATAAAATTGTAGCATTTGAAGAAGCGTTTGGAAGATTTTCTGTTCGCTACAAGAAAAGCGTAATAACAACTACTAGAATCAAGTCCTTGCTAGTTTATTCTCAGTGTTTCACATGGCTGGTCGTTAACAAATATGCAATTTGATAAATTTTGGGGCGGGTGATATCCCGTGGACTTCATAAAGGTCGGTGGGTGAAAGAATTGTTGAAGGTTTTACAGTTTTAATTTGATGGGGGTAGTTTAGTAATTTACCTACTTTGCCATCTCCCGGTCTAACGTCGTTTCAAGCGTGGAACAATAGATTCTTGCTCTGTCATGTCTGTATACCAATGCTTTTTAGCGGTTGTTTGGTTAGAAGTATTAAGCAGTAATCAATGGGAATGAAAATAAAAGGAACTATTTGGTTTTCTATAATATAATAATGGGCTCATCCCCATTAGCCCAAAATTTCATTCTTGATTAAACTGGGGGATTGAAAATTCGTTCTCATTTTCATTCAAACCGAACACACCCTTAGTATGCACTGCACCCATAAGGACCTGGGGCTAATTCACTCTAGTTTTGAGATGGACACCCCCCGTAGCTTCAACAATATTGATGTCTAGTCTTGATCAACGTGCGTGATGGGAGCATGCTTGAAAAAAGGATCTTAGAAAAGAATCATAGAGTGTGTAGCGTTGGCCAACAGGGTCTCTTAACGCTTTCTTTTTTTGTTGAGATCGGAGTTATTTCACAAGACTTGTCATTTAATGGCTAATAGGCTACACAGATACTTTTGTGCCAATTGCCGTACAACTTTATTTAGCTGAAAATAGACCCTTTCATTTGGAAAAAGGTTACGTTATGTCCCACATTTAGATGGTTGACATGCTACTTTTGGATGATTTATGGTTTCTTGGTAGTTGCTTATTTATTATCGGCATAATTGGTTGGTCCGTCCTTTAATCAATTTAATACCTAGAAAGGAAGTACCAATAATTACAAATTAAATGATGCTAATGGTGTAGGAATGTGGAAACACATCCACATGTTGCTAAAAAATATGGAGTTCTGACCACTTAATCTTTCAGTATCTACCTAGCAACCTTCTTCGATCATGCATTAGGTTGTTTGACAGTTGCTGAATGGTTTGCTGCAGGATGATTAAGTGGTTCGAATGATTAAGAGGCTGTTATGATATAGTGCAAAATGAAATATGGTTGTTTGGTAATTGTTCAAATTGAAATTAGAGCACTGAATGGTTAAGGGAGGCCCAAGATACAACATCATTAAGAGGGTTTTAGAACCATAAAGAGACGATACTTTTTTTTTGTCAAACAAGATTCACCTCTTAATGGAACTATGAAGAAGTAAACAAACAGGCTATACCAAGCCTCTTAATCATTCTGACCACTTAATCATTAAGTATCTACCAAACAGCCCCTTGGCATCCTCAAGAAGCAAGTAAAGTGGTAAGATCGCATGCTTGGTTAATGAAAAGAAATGTCCACATACTACAAAATCAGACAACTGTACTTTGGAATTAGTGACGAAGGTAGAATGATCTGCAACTCGAAATTGCATGAAATAAGGAGTTGTTTATCGAGTCTTGTGCATTAAGCCACTGCCAAACAGTCATATATAACTTACCAAATAAGTTGCTAGTCTCATTAAGCTGATAACTGCACAAAATTTAATATTCATTAGTCGCATCAAGTACATAACTTAATGAGCTAAATGTTTGGTTTTTGTTCAGAAAAATCTATGGAATGCATGGATTACAATATCCGATTTACGTGACTCAGTCACCAAGAAAAGACACCGGTTGCAGTTGCTGAGGCAAAAACTGAAGTTAGCCTCCATTCTCAAGGAACAAGTAAGCTTTTTCATGGATTTAAACCGAAAAACATGTGGTTTACTTAATTAACGCTACCTGAAGCCTTATTGTTCGCAAATGTAGATGGCTTTTCTAGAAAATTGGGCTTATTTAGATAAAGATCATTCTGTATCATTGCTTGGAGCAATTGAAGCTTTAAAAGCTAGCACTCTTCGTCTTCCAGTCGGTGGAGCAATAGTACGTTTTCTTCCGATTTTTCCCTTCTCATTTCCAAACTTGTTGGATATTTCTCAAACACTCAAAGTTTACATGTGTTAATTGATTCAGGCCGACCTCCAAAGTATGAAAGATGTAATAAGTTCAGCACTTGATGTGATGCAGTCCATGTGTTTGTCGATATGCTCACTCTGCGTGAAGGTGATTTCACTTCTTTATTTTGCAAAAACATGTTAAAGGGCTGTTTGTTTACCTCTTAATAGTTCCATTAAGAGGCAACATCTGAATCGCTAAGAGGTTAATCTTGTTTGGCGTAAAAAGTCTGCCTCTTAATAATTTTAAAACCATCTGAATGATTTTGTATCTTGGGTGTCCCTTTACCATTGAGCGCCCTAATTTCACTCTGAATAGTGAACACTTACCAAGCAACCATATCTCATTTTGCACTATATTATAAAGAGCTTCTTAATCATTCTGACCACCTAATCATCATTCAGCAACTGCCAAACAACCCCTTATTTTCTAGTGTCTCCATTTTTTCAGGTGGAGGAAGTTAATTCAATGGTGGCCGAGCTTGCAAACGTGTGTGCAAAAGAGCAAGCTTTGCTTAGGATTTGCAAAGGGTTATTGTCAATGTTAGCAGCCCTGAAGGTAATCTTTTCTAAACCATTTTTTAATCATTTTTTTACGTTGCACAAAAGTGTAGAAGTTCTGAAATGTTTGTTTAACAGGTGAAGGATTGTAGTTTGAGAACTCATATGTTACAAACCAAGTGTGTGAAAAAACCACATGTGTAGAACTGATCAATTTAGTAGGATGCGGCCGCCCTTTATTCAAGAAACGCTAACATTACACCACCGAGTGAAGGATGAAGTTTCCGGAGGTAATAAAAGTAGCTGACTTTTTGGCTTGTGGCTTTCGGGGTTTTGTTTCTTTTCTTCTTTTTTTTTGCGTTTGGGGTTTTCGTCGTGTATTTTTCTTGTTCCAAGGAAAGAAAATGTAGTAGTGTGTCTCTAACTAGTCTAGATTTTTACTCTGTATGTAAATATATAGGGTATGTAATTCAACTTGTTTTAATCAATTCTCTTGTAATTTGGTAAAGTTTGGACATTGGAGCTTGTACTTTGCTGCTGCTAAATGGTACCATTTTTGAAGCTAGTACCATTATTGCATCATCTTGGATGATTGATTGAAATTATGGTGGTCATCATGCATCAAAGTGTTTGTACATATTATGATTCTTGAATGTTTCACATGTGAAAGATTTAAAGAAGTGCTCATACTTTGATTTCAGTTGGATTCATAAATTTCTAGGGTTCTTTCCCCATATAACTAATTTTGATTACATAATTTGATAATAAACCAAGTAGTAGTGATACCTAATGTAGATCAACCCCCCAAAAGACTACTACACTTGTGTTTTTTCTGTATTTAGATGCTACATACATACTTCATATTCTTGTTTCTGCTCAAAAGTATAAAGACACCCACAAGGTGTTCGATGATATGCTTATAAGAGGATAAAAGGATTTCAAGACACCGAGTGTCTCCCTTTTCTTGACGGGGTTGACTTAGCTTCATCGGGATTAGCAGAACCAAGACTCTCCGATGAATCCGACCCACTGTTTTCTCTGATCCCGCTTTTCGTCGACCAAATCTTCGAGAATATTCTCTTGGTGGCGAGCAGTCCTTTGACTCGAGGAACCGAAGCTTTCTCCGATACAGTGCTCTTAGGGCCGTGGTGTCGTGTTCTCAAGGCCGCCAGCTCCTCCTTCAACGCTTTGAGCTCCTCGGCCGTTGCAACACCGTCCCAATCGTCTTCCGGGTTCGTTGCGGGTTTGCCATTGGAGACATTCAGAGCTTTCATTGCTTTTGGGAGATCAGGAGTGCTGCTGCCGGAAGACGCAGCAGCTCGAGCTTGCTCGAAGAAGAGAACTTGCACCACCACACGCAACGGAAGGCGCTCGTTTTGAACGGCATGCATACACGCATCCACCGAGAGCTTCTTGCAGTCCATCAGCCTGCAAATTCTCTTCCTTTCACTCTTACTGATCCCAGGGTGTGCCTGCAATCAAGATCACAATAAAAGTAAGCAAATGGTTCCCATTTTGAACACTAAATTTACTAACTTTCTACCTTGAGATACACATCGATGGCGCGATATATCCCATCGTGTGCAGGTCTCGAGACTCCGGACACCATCTCTGCAAGATCGACAAACATCGCTAATGGCAGATTCGGATCTTTCGAGATTTCAGCAAGGTAAGCATCAACCAGCTTAACGACCATCAATTTTGTAGCTTCCGATAAAATCCCTCCTGTTGTTATTCTTCCGGTTTCTTGAATCTCATGTTCTTCGTCTTCAAACTCACCGTTTTCACCTTGAACGACAAACTCCTTCACGATTTCCCGAACGATATCCACGTCATACATCATGCAGCCAGGCTCGCCTTCTTTGGCTTGAATCAGAAGATCTTGAACGGAAGCCTCCTCCAGCTGTTGACCAATCCGTTTAACCAACTCCCTTTTCGCCATTTCTCCCGAATCCACCAAAATCGCCATCTTCAGCAGCTTTAACAAGAAGCCGCATGAAACGGTCCCTTTTTCGGACGGCAATAGCCACACGATGATGTCTACCACGGACCTCGCTTTCAAGATGTCGGCACTGTGTACGATACCCTTGTTAAACCCTGGCAATCTTCGTAATGCGAAAGCTTTCAATGCCTCCCCGATTACCTCATTACAAACCAACCCTTTGTTCTTAATGCTCACAAGAACCTGTTTGTATAAACCTATTTCAAGCTCAGCCAAGTCCTCAACCCACCAATCTTTTGGAACCACTCTGCTTCGAATCCCACCATTTAACGTCTGATCGTTTGCAGTTTCCTCGGGCAGTTTTTTACGGTTGTAAGTATACGACCAGTCAACCCTGGAGACGTCGACCGAGGCCTTGGAAGCTATAGAGTTGATGCAAAGGTTGACTAGCTTCGGTTCCTGAGACAAAGCCGCCATATTTTTGGTCGTTTGAAGTACGATGATCGAATCTTTCCAGCTTCGGAAAATGCTCGAGTTGAGGAACACGCTGATCTTGTAAACAAGGTTTCCTTTGTCGATCGTCTCTAGCATCTCGAGGTAGTCGGCGGCGCAATATGTTGACATAACGTTGTAAGCGTTTAAGGTCACCGTCATACCGTAACAGAACTTGGCGCATATCTCAAATGCGGAAGAACCACCCGGGATTTCGTGCATGTTGATTTCGTTCCCATCCCCTTCAGTTGTGTTTCCGACCAACTTTTGTAATCGACCGCTCTTCGACAGAAGGGGGAACTGAAAGATCGAATCTTTGTTACAAAAACTCGAAAATAGACACATTTTTATATTCTTTGTTCAAATAAATGGAATGTAAGACACTCTTTTTCTTGATTGCTTCATATTATAAGCCTATAACCTGTTTTTTGTGTTTATTTTCAGTAGATCAACATACCTTGTGTAGATAGAACTTCGAATCGCCAACGTTTACGATGACATCAGTCGCCAACTCCGAATTCACATACCTGCAGAGCATACAAATCCAATTCATATCTTGTAGGTTTAGATGGTCCATAAGGTAATTCATTCTCTTGATTCTTGCTTCTTTTTCAAGATTCATACTTCAAAATCTATATTTATTTTTATTTTTACCTTTTAGTGATCCCAAATCCCTATTTCTTGAATACCCAATAATCAACTCAATATAATAACTCCAAAACAGTAAAAGTTGGATCTTTAAAGGAAAAAGGGCCATACCCATATGCAGTATGATGAACAGTAACAAAACTATTACAAAATAAGCAAAAATGAAATGCATTTGCTTGCAATGAAATGAAATATTACCAGATATTGTTGCCATCTGTTTGAAATGAATCAGGCTTGGATCCAAGTTTCATGAACTTCATCTTCAACAGCTTTCTATAATCTTTCCACTAAATTTGATCAGCTTGAAGATACACTACATCTGAAAACTCACAAGAACCCTAAAATTGAAACAAGAACCAACTTTTAGGTTGTGGGTAAGTGTTTCTTGATGAAACTATTTGTGGGTTTTTTGTTTCCACAAAGAAAGAAGAAGAAGAAGAAACAAGATCTCAGAAATGGTTATGAATATATATTAAAGAGAATCTTGACACCATTGTGTGTGAAGGATAAAAGTTTAGAGAGAGAGAGAGAGAAGGGCAAATGTGGGATTTTAATTAGTTGATAACTTGAAGATGAAGGTGAGGAAGAGAGACGATGTGTCCTGGTTCAGCGGCAAAGCCCACGGAGCCCGGGGCAACCCGGTCAGCACAGGAGACATAACCAACAGTAACACGCACTCTTCCACACTAATTTATTCTCTCTCTTTCTCTCTCTAAACTATACAGTAGAGAGAGAATTAAATCTGACTCCATCTCTTTTAATTCTAAAATCTATTAAAATAAAAACTTCAAATTTCAGATTAAATAAATCCCAACTGAAGATGGGGGAAACCTGCAAAATGGGAAGAATGGCATCTTGGTATCAGTTAAGATAACCTACCACATTGTGTAGACAAACAGCATCTTTTCCTCTGTTTTTGGTCAAAAATTGACATAAAATCAAAGAGAGAAGAAAAAATATGATTAACAGCAAAATCAATGAAATCTTTGAAATGATGATGCTTAGTAAACAGAATCAAAGGGAAAATCTTTTATGTTTGTAACCCTCTTGAGATCAAGAATTCATGAGACAAAACCCACAAGCCATGCCCATTCTTCTTGTAAATGTAGTGTGGACAAAACCCAAGATTTTTACCTTTTTTGGTTGCATCAATTTTTAGGCACAAAACCCACTTTAATCTTCTTAAATGGTATTTATATATCTTATGTATATATAAAAACACACAGAAATACATACAGGTAAAAGGGTAAAATGCCAAAAATTACTGATTAAAAGAAAGGTTTTTTTGCAGAAACTGAGAGCACCCCACATGCACAGATTTTAAGTTAACAAAAATGGACCCATCAACAAATGAAACCAGAAAACAACTAGGAAACAACAAAAAGAGACAACATCCCTCCACACCCAAATGAAATGACACAAAACCCCATTAGAAGAAGACAAGTTCTTTTCCATATATTATGTCTACCCAACAATACAAATCCAATTCTACACCAAAACCCAACTTGCCTTTCTGTTTTAGTGTTTGCCCAATTTTGTAAATATCTTTCTTGAAAAATATTCCCCTTTCTCTATAATTCCTCCTATTAAATCTGAAAACTTGCTTCAAAATTTTTGAAGGTTGTGTTTTTTTTTACCTTACCTTTGATGAGGTTGTTGTTTGATGAATGAATACTTTGTTTGTTGGTGAGATCGAGGAGAGGGGAGGGAAATGTATGTAGTTATTTGGATGAAGAAGGTTGCACGCTAGTGCTGACACATTCAGCTTTACTGCTCATTCTTTAAGGTTAAAACCATTTTTCTAGATCATAAACCTGTAAAACCAAACCAATGGGTAATATAGTCATTGTCATACATCGTAAGCATTTATAAATAATAATAAAAAAGTACCCTCGTGGTAAAATCTTAACTTACATGTTTAGTCCTTGTGGTTACGTGGTTTTAACAGTCTATTACCTTTTTTAGAATTCAATCCATCAGGTCCTTGTGGTTGTTTTTTAACAATCCGACTTCCGTTAAAAAAATCATCCGTTAGGATCAAGAGGTGTTACAGTCTTTTTAGGTTTGTTTCATTATTAATTAAAATGAAGTCAAAAGACGTTTATTGCTGTCATTAGATAAGGCCATCCGCAGCGGTAGCTGCATGAGGCCGGTGCCGCTGCCTTGTAGCCGGTAACACCGCCGAGGCATGATCGGTATGGCACCGGTATTCTTTGCATCGGTATGCCATTGCCGATTGATTTCAAACCCAACACCCACCCCACCCCACCCCACCTTTCTCTCTATCTCTCTCTTCTTTCT
>LUCG01242818.1:0-15847 GCA_001633085.1 Carthamus tinctorius
CCGTATGAGTGATGGACCGGTCAAAGCCTCATTTATTGACCGGATGAGTGGTGGAGATCACTTATCTACTTCGTATTTTTTTTAGCACTTCTCATTTGAACATTTCTATATATATATATATATATATATATATAGGTGGTTTCATCTAAGATAATTAAGTGGTTTGTAGGGTTTGTATTCTAAGAATGGTTTGTAATTGAACGTTTTCACACACACACACACACACACATATATATATATATATATGTATGTATATGTATACGGTTATTTCATATGTGAAATGTTCAATACCGTTTTGCATGTGGAGAAAAAACAACGTTTCATGTATGAAATAACACCGTATAAACACTGCATTTTCACCTATGTTATTCCATGTACAAAATAATTCATGACCTTTGGTTTGTAAATTTATACGAATTATTAGGTTTATAAAATAAAGATATTTATGAAAACTCATAAGTATATCTTTTTTAGAAGCATTTTATTTCATATACCTCATTTACAAATTACGATACTAGTTACAAACAAAGACCTTAAAATAAAGATGAAAAACAAATGAAAATAAACATAAACCGAATTTAAGCCAGAAATAGAAATATCAATACAAAAACAAAGCTAAAAAGGGTCACAAGTTTGTTACCCAATTGCTTCCCATTAGAAAACCAAATCTTCGTGCTATCAATAACAGGTCCACACAACACCTGGTGATCACTGGTTCGAGTCTCGTTAAAGCTAACAAAACTTATAGGAATAGAATCCAATCTGCTGAATTCTGCCTTAAATGTCACAGAATGCCTCTCTCTCGATCCAATACCAATACTCCTCATCGTAAAGTTCCATATCGTGTTTCCGACCTGCAGAAACACCGTGAAATCTCCGACACACGAGTCATTAGCATCGCCCATGATAAAATCGAGTGTAACCTGCCCATGTCTCAAAAAGAATATGTTTTTCAGGATTCCTGATGGGTTACCGGAAATGAGCTCGACTGCTGCACGTCCTCGTGGCACCGTAAAATGTTTCGAGTCGATATATTTTATGGTACCTAATATGGTCCAATCTTGCAGTGCGGATTCAACTGAATTTGAAGGGTCATTGTTGTAATTAGCCTCAAGTATGATACCTTGAGAGGAGTTTTGGAGAAAGGTTGGTCCAACTTCAAACCCACTATTTACAAAACCATTATCTAAAGGAAAAAAATTATTTGTCAGAGTATTATAACTTATTCTCAAAAAGAAGTTACATTTACTTTCAGCAACTTTTGCATTTTAGGGAGTTTGGCACTAATGTCCAAAACCACATCCCCTGTTGACCTACTATCCAAGGGATCTCTCATTTAGCATTCCATGTCCATGTAAGTCCTTTAAGAGGCTTAAAGAAGTTGGTGGTTTGTTTTAAAGGACATAGGTCCGTTTTAACGGACCTAGATCCTTAAAAAACGGACCACCAACTCTTTTAAATGGTCTAACTCAATTCTGAAATTCAATCGGGTTTTCGAACTGAGCTCTAGCGCATATAGCTCGTTAACTGCTCGAATCGTAACCCTACCCTGATCTAACGACAAAATCAGATAACGACATACCTGAATACGTCCTCGGATTCTCAATCTCGGTGACCATAAAAGTGTTGACGATAGGCCAACAAGTTATATTACTAGGACTATTAATTGGAACGCTTTCAATCTCAAAACTCATAAGACCCCGTTGGTTTTCTTCTCGCCCTAATGAAAAACCGTAAGTTTGCCAGGGTTCGTTCCCCATTGATTCTTTGAAAAAGAACACATTCGATGTATCGGGACCCGAGACATAGACGGCCGTGGAGTTGTTGGCACAGTTTTTGCCGCTTGAAGCAAGCGTGAAGGTGAGGACATAATCGTAATTTCCGGTTGATTTGAAAGTTTGGTTGATCGTACCATTTGGGCCCAATTGCAGGGCGTGACCGTTTTCGGGCAGCGAAATGTTTTCACCTGATGTTACGTGCCAGACTGTGCCATTAAACGACCAACCCGGGATAGTGTTCATTTTGGCATCGAGGAGCACAAATTGGGAGGTAGCGTTTGTCGTGAGATTTGTTGGTGGAGATTCGAAACTCGGGTTTTGAAGTATAACTGCTTAATTGAATATTTTTTCGATTTAATAAAGCAATTAGAGATAGATCACTAGAGCAAATAAGGTAGAAACAAAGTTGTTTCAACCATCAATGGATATATTTAAGCAAAAAAGTTGATTATCAACAAAGCCTAACTAGTCTCACATGGAACCTGCTCTCCTAGAAACTACATGTGAGGAGACATTTTATAGCTGACTCAACAGCTGAGGCAGGGGCAGATCTATGAAGGCATGAGCGGCCCCTGCGCCTTGTGGGACCCCCTACTTAACCGATTTTTATAAGTTTTTTTTCAATAAAAGATGTACCTTTTAAACTTTGAGGAGTGCTCCGAAATATTAGAAAGTATAAACAACACCAAAAAAAATCTCTTGAAGTCAACCAAAAACCGAATATACCCCCCTCCTCTTCAAAATCAACCAAAAAAGCTTAAAAAGTTTATCCAAATCAACAAAAAGTCTTTTAACAAACCCTTAAATTCAACCAAACAAAACTTTGAAAAAACTTTTGAAACGGTTGAATTCAGATAAAAAACACATCGGACAGCTTTCAATCATCTGATCCACCTAAAAGGTGCATACCACTCGACAAAAAACTTGCTTCCGCTATAGGCTGGGGCTTACAGTGATGTCCAAGATCATTTTTTCACAATGATACAAACTAAAACTGACATGTCATGTATTTGAACAAAGTCTGCTTTGCCCTTGCCAACTGAACTACAAGCCCAAGAACACCAACATTGCATGTATTACTTAAACAACATAATAACATACCTTTGGAAGACACCAATGACACCAAAAAGAGGAATTTAACGATGCTAACAGCAAGAACCATAACTCGTAACGGTTATTAAAGAACAAGTTAACAGAAAACACAAGAGGGATTAATCGTAACAAAGGAGGGAAACCATCGATATATATGAAAAAAGTCAACTATGTGGTCAACTTGTACCATGTTAAATTTCATAGTAATTAATTGAATAATATAAAAAATATATTATCACGTTAGAAAATTTTCATTCTATGGATGTGGATTGTAATACCATTGACTTGAGAAAGCGTAGATCCAAAATCATTTGAAAGTTTCAATTTGTATAATTATATGTATATTTTATATTTACTTAAACTACTAAGTATATAATGTGATTTCCAATTAAATAAAAAAAGAGAAATTTATTTGACATAAAATAGTTGGTTTAACATTTTTTTTTCTTTTGCAAAAAGATGTTATGTTTGGCAAAAAATAAGTAAAATAACATTATGAAATTCTTGTTGTATTTTATAATTTGTTTATTTCATCATAGAATAATTTAGACATTTTAATTTAAAAAATAAATATGTAACCTATTTTAGTCTTTAACAATTGTTTTGGATAAAGAGAATGGTGAAATTATATTGTATTATTACACGCAATCTTCAATTAGTCTCATACCGAACTAGTCTTTAAAGAAATCGATATGAGGGATATTTATTTGTCATACTTAGCGGTAAAGAATAGGGGAAATTATCTCTACTTGCGAAACCATCTAACCCAATTGATCTTTTGGCAATTTTTCCTAAATATTACGACATCTGCAAAATTTAGGTCGATGATTATTATGCATTTAAACATGTTAACGATTGATTATCAGTTAGCTTTATAAAAATTCATAATCGTTAAAAACATAGACATGTACAATAATTAATTGCAAACTTAAAATTAAGAAAATCATTAATTATTAAACAATACATTATGCTTAATAAATAACTTTTAATACATAAAATGGCTCATAAAATTTCATTTATAGATATAGACCAAAGTTTGGCTATGAACACACCTTTATAAACATTCACCGTCATTACACACCTTTATAAACATTCACCGTCATTATTCATACTGAATGTGAACACGTATCGCGTTCTCAGCCATTCTCACATGCGCAATGTATGAACATTCACCTTCATTATTCATACCGAATGTGAACATGTATCGCGTTCTCGGCCATTCTCACATGCGCAACGTATAAACATTCACCTTCATTTTTCATACTGAATATGAACACGTATCGCGTTCTCGGCCATTCTCACATGCGCAATGAATGATGGGTTATCATTTGAACCAATTCCTTCGTATATATACATAAAACTATATATTTGTTTTGCCAATCACCAAAAGTAGATTAAATTTTCCACATTTAGAGATCAATCAATCACAACAGAAATCAAAACGAAACCAGACAAATTCAGTATATCCCACTTAAACAAAAAATGTAAAAGTACACAAACCTAACATCCATCTCAACACAGTATAAACTATACAAAAATTCTTACAAAAAGTGAAGCCACAACAATACGAACGGTAGCACTCACGTCAAAAGTTGTTTCCGAACCAGATCGTAACTCAATAAGCCACAACTTCAAAGTCCACAACCGCGGGATGATTCACCAATTGTGCACCACCGGTGGCTTTAGGCGGCAGGACCATTCCCACCGCCACTTTCTGCCGTTTCAGCCGCCCTGACCCTCCTGCATTATCGTTTACATCAACGCCGATTCAATTATTACCACCAATCGGGCACTTGCAATCTACGGTTTCTATTTACCGCAAGTCGTTCAGCCGGAACTTTACTCCGAACCTGTCTCCATACCATGTTAACCGCGTCGTCTTTTTTCGGAGGGTACTGAAATTCAAAATGATGCGAGATTTCTTTCAGCCGTTTCCACATCTTAAACCATGTCTTCTCGGGTATTTTCCGGAGTTGTTCGACCATGTAACCGGGAACCAACGCCTCTTGCACGGAAAAGAAAAGGGAGAATTTGGTGTAATCGAGTTCGGACTCAAATGGGAGCTCAATATGGTCGCTCACGATCGCGGGGACACAGTGGCTCACAATAGCGTCAAACAGACGGTTAGACGAAGGCGTGTCTCCGGCTGGATGCAAACAGAATTTCGATGATCGCATACCCTGCGTAGACTGATTATGCCAAGGTTCAATTTCGGTTCAAGAGTCTAATAGATGTGTCGGATATGGCTGTAAAAAGTTACTCTCCCCTCCAAAAACTAATGTCCACAGTGAAAATGGTACACAGCTTTAGAAGTATGTAGTTATTATACTTTCCAATACGAGTAAATGACCATTTTACCCTTAATGAGCTTAATAGGACAAAACTGCCTGTTTGTCAGCAGCTTAATGAGCTTAATGTTACAACTTATTTGGCCAGCTATACATGACTGTTTGGTAGTCGCTTAATGATATAGAAAGTGACTTATTTAGTAAGCTTTTAGGAGGGAGCCTTATGCAGAAAGACAAGTTTTTCCAAACCTGTCGTTTCCAATTAAGAAACACGCCCTTTCTATCTATGAAAAAACCCTCCCAAACAGACAAATTAATCCACACATACAACTATATCATATACTACTTAATAGAAAACGAACCAAACAGCTCCTTAATGTCTCTATTATCCTCCATCTCATAACCAAGGGTAGAATAGGAAAGAAGACGCATACTTAATGAAAGGGATCAAAATTGCAACATTTCTAGGAGAGTTGCACATAAAATTACCCATTTGCCCATTATTGTGATTACAACTAACTTAATGAAATTGACTTGGATCCACTAGAATTAACCGAAAAATAGTCAAACACGTTGCTCAAGTTGAATGCTTTAACAGGGAGTATTTTGGAACAGACAGCAATGAATTCTGAGAAAGAGAAGTAATAGGGTCTAGTTAAAAGATCAAAATTTATCATTTTTCATGTTCTTAAGTTTGGAAGTTGCTGAATGGTTTGGTGCATAATGATTAAGCGGTCAGAATGACTAAGAGGCTCTTATGATATAGTGCAAAATGAAGTATGGTGGTTTGGTAGTTGTTGAGAATGAAATTAGGGTCGCTGAATGGCTAAGCGTGACCCAAGATACAAAATCATTCAGAGGGTTTTGGAACCACTAAAAGGCAAGACTTTTTTTTGCCAAACAAGATTCACCTGTTAACGATTCAAAGGTTGCCTCTTAATGGAACTATTAAGAGGTAAACAAACAACCAATGCTGAAACAGCTTTAGACTTACAGCATTTATGCCTTCCCCTGTAGCATAGCCTTCTTCGAAGTGAACATCATCGTGATCTTTTAGTAGTTTCTGCAACTTGGCACGAACTTTGCCTTCCTGCACGACATATTATGACCTCATTAACTTGGTGGTTTCTGAAAAACATAATTTCCATACTCTATCCATCCATGAAAAAATTGCAACAATTTTTGACCTTGTAAGTCGTTTAAGGTATTGCTTGACTATTTATCTAATAGAGGTGGGTTCCTGTGAGAAGTTGAGATTAACCGGAGAGCGTGAGAAGTGATCATCAACTGTTAGATGCACATTAGGATGAGATGTACCGGATCAGTTCCTTTCTAAAGCACAATTCATGGGAGGGCATGAGGTCAAAAGAGATCAAGGGTTAAGATCCACTTCTCACACTTCTCACTGTTAACTCAACTTCTCACACAATCCTTCGCCTTATCTGATATCCAATTTGTCCTCTATAAAAAAGAATCTTGGCCACAATCAATTCTACCAAATAGTCGTTAACAATAGATGATTCAACCTTGAAAACTGGTCAAAAAAGGGAATGTTGCAACTTTTTTGTTGATGGATAGAATGCCATGAAACATTTCATTCATGTTGGTTGTGACATACAGCTTTTCTCACTGTTCTTCCTCGAAAGAAAAGAAGCGTGGTACGCAACTTGAAAGGGTTTGGATGGTGATCATCCATGAAAGACTGCACAACATGCATATAAGGAGCAACCACATCTTTGCGTAGATTTGACATGGTTTTTGAGTAACGCCCAAAATCAGCAACGATTAGAATAGACGCATTCACCTCTTCCCGTAGAAATCTGAAAGCATTGGGATGGTGCATAGGAATCACGTGATCTCTTCCAGAAGTCCTTTGCCAATGGATAGATTTCCTCAAGAATTTAAGTATGTCAACCTGTAATCATATGCATTAGCAGAAGTTGTTTGCCTATAGAAGCATACGCCCTAATGGTTAATTGATTGCATACCTGAATGTAACCAGTGAAGGTCGTTGAACAGGGTATATATGTTGTCTGATTAAGATACATCTAACATCTAAACAAAACTGTAAGAGGTAGCTACCCATTTTTTATTTTTTTTTTAAATCTATCTGACTTCACCAGTTTATTTATAACTTACACGGCTTGTTTGTTTTCAAGCAATATAAATAGGAGCGCATAACAAACTATCCATAACAAATTTACTTAAGAAGGGACCACACCTATATTTCTAGCGTCACGATTTAGTTAGCATTTTGTATATTAAATAAATTAACTTCATCTAGTTGAAAAAATATGCAATATGAAACAAGTATTTTTTTTAAGTATAGTATATTTATATATAGCAGATACTCACGCACACTCCCCACCTTTGATGAGGCTGGGCTCTACCCGTAGCTTGGGTACCACTAGGCTAATGACCCTTTTTAAGATAAAACAAGTGTTTGATGAGGGAATAGGTCCTAAGAATGTTGAAAGACTTCTAAAAGTAATTCAACTTAGTAGCTGTGGATCTGCATCATAGAATGTGGTCATAGGACCGACTGTCATTAACCTTTTGATTCATACCTCCGATATATTTCAGTTTAGCAACATCCTCAGAAGGGGACACCCTCTCCTGAAAAAGTGGAAATTTATTAAATTTATTAAATGGGAAAAATAGTCATTTCGAGTACTTGCGACAACCATCAAAGTTACTATCAAGCGTGCTACTTCTTATCTATTATGAAGGGCGAATTCTATCATGGAACGAGATATTATGTAATAGTTACATGTTTATTCTATATAAACAACAATCTTGATATTAACCCTGATCATTTGTATGAACAAAACTTTATAAAGGGAATAGATCGCTGTAAAATGGTCTGCAAGAGCGTCCAGTAAATAGGTAGTTTAATTTTACCTACATACAAACATTCTATTAGTAGAATCATGATGACTCGTTTGATGATAGCAAGTAGTGGTTGATACATAAAACTAGAGCGGTGATAGCATTCCTATTTCCTACAAAGGGTTGGAAAGAGGGAGGGTGGTAGGTGACGTATCGCTAAGAGGCTGTTTGGCTGGTTTTCCATCAAGTCCTGTATGGATGAAGTGTCTGTGTGGATTAACCTGTCAGTGTAAATTGAGAAGTTATTGTTTGGAAGGGTTTTTTCGTGGTTTGTTTTTTAATCGAGAGGCGCAGGTTGGAAAAACTTGGATTTCTGCATAAAGCTCCCCACCCCCTCTAAAAGCTTACTGAATAAGCACTTCCTTTATCATTAAGCTACTACAAAACAGTCATGTATAGCTGACCGCATAAGCTGTGAGTCATATTAAGCTCATTAAGCTGCTGCTAACAAACAGGCCCTAACTAAGTTAATTAATGCTGCCTTAAGGCAAACAGGTTGCAAGACATCAGTTTTTCTCACCCAAATCAAGAGTTGGATCCGCATAAAGCACCGCATTCTCTTCTCTCTTTTTTTTTCATTGCACCATCCAACTTGCAAACATCTTTCATTGAGGTTTGAAGCTTAAGCTCCTACTTAAAGTACAACAACATTGTCATGATTTGTTTCTTAACTGAAAAAAAAACTATCTTCAATGCATTATAGTCTATATTGAATGGGTAAACTTTAATACTAGCAAACCAAGTGGTTAAATAAGTCTGCCTATAATTTAGGACGGTCCGTGTTCCCATGCGTTCAAGCAGAATCACCCTCTTGTTTCGTTCTTTTATCCTTTTCACATATTATCAAACTTCAAACAAAAGAGACCATGAAATAAACACCCAATTGCTAGAAGCTTAAGGTGTCATATTCATCAACAACAACAGGAACCAAAACTAACTAGAAAATCAAACTAATCATGAGGTTTCAACATCTTATACACAATTGAAGGATCCATTTGCAACTATTACCTCCTTCCATAAAAGAGCTAAAATTCATTGGCAAAATGGAAGTGAATTCAATTGCAAAACGCTAGCATCGTTCTATTTGCATCACTTTCTACAGATATCAACATAGTGAGCAATTTCTCCTAAAAATTTGAAGATATTGAAACAGTAAAGCAATCATACTCCACTTGACATCCAAAGTAATGTGCAACTTCTTTAGGTATACAATAGATCACCATTATATGCACAAAAACAAGTCTATCCAACTTTTAAACTGGTTACTTATATATATATACACAAAAGTTCGCCAATGAACTTGACATCCGAGGGCACACCAGATGGCATATTCACATAATTATTCAGAGTGAATAACAAAGCATTCAGTGTGAATAATACTTAATAATAATCAAAATGTATAGTTAGATGAAACCTCAAACGATTCTCACCTGCAATTGACGATCAATTTCATTATCCGGATCCGTCATGTTCGTCCCATACTTATTAAAACTCAACGACGAAAAAAACGGCACGAAGAACACATCCGCCACCTCCGGATCCGAAACCCTAACCGCCTCCCTACCACTCTCATCATCAACCCTAGCATTATTAACCTCATACAAAAGCGACGCCATCATCCAATACTCCACGCTATGCTGCTGGTGCAGCCCTGCATGTCGCGGCCACACCGGCAGATTCCGAGCATTCAAATGAGCAGAAGCACTATCGTCTCCGGCGAATTCACCGCTCATCATACCGACATTAAACCTCTTCGGCAAATCGTACATGAACACCCTAACCGGAGATCCGGATCGACAAGGCAATCCGGTATCATTTTTAGGTAGGGAGAAGAAGGATAACTGAGATTTGAGATCAACCGTACCGAATCGTCCGGATCTTACGCCTCCGATGGTGATTGAGTATGTGATGAAGGCGGTTACGAGGAAGATGAGGAGTGATCCGATTGCTTTACCTATCATTTTTTTGGCCGGATTCTGGAAGGTTTCTTCGAGTGGAGATATGCATGTTAAACAGTGTGGTTGTCGTTGGAGGAGGAGATGAAATCTTCGATCGGTAATGGAGAAGCTCGAAAAGGTCGGTTATGGAGCTTTCATGGCGGAAGGGGGGATCTGGAAACATCTAATCTGTGTGAGCTTCGAGAGAATCAACGATTTTGAAAGTCGGTTTCTTTAAAATGAATTTTTATAATTAAAATAAATAGTTTTGGAATCTTTGGAAGTTTTAAATGGTTTTAATTTTATTTTTCTTTCATAACATGGGAAGGGCCAGTGGATGGTGACATCCCTGTCTACATCCCTGTCTACCTGAGTTCGATTTATGGGTTGAGTATGTGGCGATACTCTGACATGAGTTGGTTTTTGGGTCGATTCATGGTGGCCGAAGATTAGTCGGGTGCCCGTATGGATCCCGGGTACCTCGTCGACTTCGTATCGGGACATGTACGTGAGTTATTTGTCGTTCTAAAAAAAAAGTAAGAGTGATACTTTAAGAAAATTGTTTGATTTCTGTAATATAATTGATCATTTTGCGGGTCGATACATGGTCGCCGAGGATTAGTCGGGTGCCCGTATGGATCCCGGGTATCTCGTCGACTTCGTATCGGAACATGTACGTGAGTTATTTGTCGTTCTAAAAAAAAAGTAAGAGTGATACTTTAAGAAAATTGTTTGATTTCTGTAATATAATTGATCATTTTGCTAGAAACCCGAAATTTCTTTTCCAACTAATTAGGGAGGATTGAAGATTCATTCCTATTTTGATCTATGTCATTTTCATTTTCACTTTACATCCATCTAAAAGTTGGGGATGGCCCCCCATTAATCCTTTTATTCCCTTCTATATATAGGTTAAAAAATCAAAAACTTATAAGTTCCTATCATATTCTTTTCAGTAATTTCTTGGTTGTGTCCCCAATCAAAAAAAGTATATTGAAGTCAACCAAAAAAACTAAAAAATCTTTCAAATGAACCAAAAAATGCAGAAAAAATCAATCCAAATCGACAAAAAACTTAATTATGCCTCTAAATCAACCTAAAAACTTTAAAAATCCATAAAAACGGTGAAATTAAGCTAAAAATACATTAGACGACTTCACGGGCCTATAATTTACTTCAAAGGTGCCTCCATTGTGCATAAATCATGGATTCGTCGCTAACCTAACCCAAACACACCCTGAGAGGAAACTTGTCATTATTGTTCTTTCATTTATTTTCCTTCATCTTCTAACGTTTTTTTAGAATGTCGTATTTTTACTTTCATCCATTTCCTCAATAGAAATAGCTTCAAGAACACAACGTTAATGTCATAATTAGGTCACATTACACATTGGAAATGATAAAGCGGGTTTTGATGTGATGTATGTGAGGATAAAATTGCTTGTCATGAGTGCATTACGTACATGATTGTAATTAACCTCCCCATGATAGAAATTAAATCGGTAATGCTTTTACATTCGTTTTATGTCAAATCAAATCAATTCATGAATTGAAAAGTCTAAAAAAAGTAGGTTTAATGTTGATATGTGTGAAGAAGAAATTCATATATAAAATGTATTTAACGGTATATAAGTGACTAAGCGAGCAATTAACCTACCCTAGTTAAATTTGGTCTTATTTTAACCCTTATAAATACCACAAATCATGGGTCAACCTTACTTGTTATGCCCTTCTTATAGCATGTTATGGCATCAGGGTTCGAAATAAGTTGATTTTGGAAAGATTTGACACAACAACTTGGACTGATTACAATTTTTTTGAAATTTTACGACCTTGTCCAGCACGGGTGGAGACTGGGCTATACATAGGATTGATCAAAAAAACAAGTTTTTATAAGTAATTCATCAATTTTTCCTACCAAAAATTAAGATTTTCTTTTTCAGTTTTCAAATTCGTTTTGATAATTTTCAAGTTTTTGTAACTTGCTAAATGTTTCGATAATATATCTTAGAAATCATAATTATAAACAATGTATAACATTTTTGTGTGGCAAAGATTAAAAAAACAGTTCTAAAATGTATGTAAATAACCAAATTATATACTTAAAAATGTATTTCAATAAGATGTCTAAAGAAAACCTTTAAATAAGATTTTCTATACTTCCAAAATTGATTTCCAAAAGAAATTTTCGAGACATGTTTTGTGTCTGACCCAAAACCGAGCCAGGCTCCAAGGATTGGTTACAAAACCATGGGAATCGAGCAATGGGTTTTTGGTCGATCCGATTGAGACCGTACCGTGCCAGCCCGACTCAATACTAACGTTTGGCATCTCAACTCAAATACCCGATTTCGAGCTTTATGAGACTCCCACGTTATTCAATTGATATTAACAGTACTTTTTGATTGTGGCTTAACAATACAGGAAGTAACTTATCCAGTAAGCTTTTAGGGTGCGTTTGTTTTACAGAAAGCCAATTCTTTCCAAACTCATTACTCCCAATTAAAAAAGCACATTTTCTTCATCTACGAAATACTCTATCTTCAACGAAAACTTTTTCAATCTACACAGATAGATTAATCCAGATAACTTTATTTAATCTAGGCCTAACGAAAAACCAACCAAATAGCACCCAAAAGTGTAGGCCCAATTAGAAGCCCATTTTATTAAAGCCCTAACCCTTTTATTTTATGCCCATATATAAACCCAACAAACACACAACCTCCCTTCTCTTCCGCCGGAAACCCTCTCAACCAGACTCATCGTTGCCGGAAAACGCAGTAAACATGGTATTTTCCGGTCTCTTTCTCTCTCCATTTCACGCTATTTTTGTAATCTGAAGATTGTATGAAAGTTTAAATTTCTTCTGTGATCAAATTTTGCAGGTGAAGTACTCGAAAGAGCCCGATAATCCTACCAAATGTAAGTACTCGTAACTCGATCACTGTTCGTTTGAATCCAGAGTTTTTTACATGAATTCTGTTGTATTTGAGTCTGTTATTGAAATCATTGTTTCGGTTATATTGCATTTGAGGTCTAATTTGCTGAAGAGTAATTGGCACACCAACTGTTCGACGATTTGAGTTTAGGGATAATGTGGTTATATTGAACTCTGTGATTGATGTTTAATTATAGTTTTTTGTGTTATGAGACAACGACGTAAAGATACATTGCAATTCACAAGTAAAGGAAAGAAAAAAATTTGATTGTAAGTAGTAAGCACCAGGTTTAGGATCTCAAAAGGTAATGTAGTTACTCGATAGAGGAAAAGGAACCATATTTTTAAGGGGTATGTGAAATACTGAAAAAGTGTAGTAAATGATATTAAGAACTATATTAGTCTGAATGGCTTGCAAAAACATTAAGATCTCCAAAAATGATGAATTTTTTGTTGAGAATTATAGTTCGTTGTTCATTGTATGCAAAACATATAGTTATGTCATATCGATAATTAATACTGGAATATTTAGCCAAATGGAAAAGGTTTTCATTGCCCTCTCGTTTATCTGTGCACAATATGTTGAAATTTTTTTCATTGCTTGACTTGGGGCAGGCGTATGTTGGGTTAATTTGCGTTAAGAACTTATGTTATTCTCGTAAACGCACAAAGATCATAAATCTGACTATAGAAAAAAATTATCTTGTCTGATTATATATAGGCAATGTATCACAATTTGATAGGTTTTTTCTGACATGTTTTTTGCTATATGGATTGCAGCCTGCAAGGCTAGGGGTTCTGATCTCAGGGTTCACTTCAAGGTATTTAATCAGTTTTCCTGAAGCATTTGTTTTTTTTCTTTTTGAAAGATAAATGTGGCTACTATTGCATGCAAATGTATGCATGACAACATTTTATTCTAATGCTGAAGTTTCTTTGAAGTTTTATGATGTATGATGTGCTTCTATTTGTTTTCTTCTAAACAATCTATAAAGTACCATGCTTGATACCAAACAATGTCGCGTAGCTTACGTGACTGAATATAACTTTCATGGAAATTTTACTGAACTTTTGTTGGAGATAATGGATCAATGAAGGGGAATTTTTAATCAAATACTATTCTAATGCTGAAACTTAATGTTTTCTCGTATATAACGACTAACTCATGCTTTGAAAGCAACAGATTACGAGCTTTAGGGGCTGTTTGGTTGGAGTTCTGTTAAGTCCCTTATGGATAAAGTTATCAATGTCGATCTAGAACTTTTTGTTTGGGAGGTTTTTTTTATGGATGGAATGAATGTATTTTTTAATTGGGTCTTGGGAGGGGGAGGTTTTGGAAAAAATTGGATTTCTGCATAAAGTTCCCCCTAGTGACTTACTGAATAAGCCGCATCTCTATCATTAAGCCACTACGAAACAATCATTTATAGCTGACCAAATAAGCTGTGAGTCCCGTTAAGCTGAGTAAGGGGCTGTTTGTTTTTTGGGCTTATCACTTAATTAGAACTTATTGGGGTATAACTACTTATTTGTTCAGTGGTTTTCCCAATAAAACTGTTTGTTTTTTTTAAGTGATAAGTGCCACTTATTACTTAATAACCACTTACCGAAAAAGTGATAGTCCAGCCACTTTTTGTTCACTTTCCACTATTTCATTAAGCTTGGACTTGTTTGGATTGTTCATTAAGCTTGGAATTGTTTGGATTGTTTTATAAAGCTCATTAAGCTTGTTTGGATTGTTCTATAAAGCAAATTAAGCTTGTTTGGATTGTTCAATAAAGCTTATTAAGCTATTGGATTGTTCTATAAATTCATTAATTAATTTGGATTGTTTGTTTTCGTTGATTTTAGTTGTTATGAATAATGTTTTTCATAAAATAGTACCTTAAAAATCAGATTCAGATGTTTGACAATTTTCAAAAAAACAAACAGTCTTATAAGATTCAGTTTCAGTCTTCAGCACCACCACTTCAAATTCAGAAGTGGAAACAGATTCAGTCTTCAGCACCACTTAAAAAACAAACAGCACCTATGTTGCAAACAAACAAGCCCTTAATCTAATGTCAACTACACCATGTAATCATAATATTGGTCTCTCTCTAGCTGGAGTAACGTTATTCCTCAAATTTTCAGAATACTAGAGAAACCGCACATGCCATCAGGAAATTGCCTTTAATCAAGGCGAAAAGGTACTTGGAGGACGTCCTTGCTCATAAGCAGGCCATACCCTTCACTCGTTTTTGTAGGGGTGTAGGGCGTACTGCTCAGGCAAAGAACCGACATTCCAATGGTCAAGGTCGATGGCCTGCCAAGTCAGCAAAGTACATTTTGGATTTACTCAAGAATGCCGAAAGCAATGCTGAGGTATGTTAACATACCCAAATACTAAGTGCCCGTTTGGTTTATAGGAATGGAAAGGAATGGATTGGATTTCATGTAAGGATATGGATTTGGAATCTTTTTGTGTGTTGGGTTTGTAGGAGTTGGAACGGATTTGAATTCCATTATTTATAAGAAAATCATTTTAAATAGAAAAAAAAACAAATTACTTTTTATTTAACTGATTATTAGAAAAATAAAAAAATGTTCTTAACATATTTTAGAACATCATTATATACAAATGCTACAAAATCCATGGAAATCCTAGCCAATCCTTGGGATTTCAAAATCCTATGTTTGAGGGATTTTTATCCTACGATTTTAAATCAAGACAACCCTCCAAACCAAATATGGGATTGGAATGGATTTGAAATCCAAATCCTCCCAAATTTGTTCCATTCCCGCAAACCAAACAGACCCTAAATGCTTTTTTGTACGCCTTCATCGTTTTTGATATATTTGCTTGGCTGAATAATAACTTTTTAGGTGAAAGGATTGGATGTGGATGCACTTTTCATTTCTCACATACAAGTGAACCAAGCTCAG
>LUCG01242821.1:0-19928 GCA_001633085.1 Carthamus tinctorius
GCTGCGGAGGCTAGCTCTTGAGACCATTGATCTTGCCAAAGATCCCTATTTCATGCGCAATCATCTCGGAAGGTAAGATAACAAAACCCTAGGGTTTTTCTTTTCTTTTCTTTTCTTGTCTTGATGAATACTTTCGAATGAATGCCTAGGGTTTCTATCTTGCAGCTATGAGTGCAAACTATGCTTAACACTGCACAATAACGAGGGGAATTACTTGGCGCACACACAGGGGAAACGGCATCAGACTAATTTGGCCAAGAGAGCTGCTCGAGAGGCCAAAGATGCGCCTGCACAGCCTCAGCCTCATAAGCGTAAAGTTAATCTTCGCAAGACAGGTAATGGTTTTTCAAATTGGCATGCTTTTAGTACTGAAGATGTAGTTTGATTTTTTCTATTTCAAACCTAGGGTTTTGCAAATGCAATGGTAGTGCTTGTAATTTTTAAAGTTTTCTCCCAGTTTTGAAGTTGAAAAGTTAACTGATTTGACATTTAGTAAGCATATAACTTGGTTAAGGTGAAGTTTTCTTTTTCTTTTTTGTGGACATGTTAGTTGTTACACAGGGTTGTTGTTAGGGTTCATCTTTGATCTTTTCATGTTGTGGTAGGCCATATGATTTTCTTTTATATCTGCAAATGGTCATTTTGTGCATTGGGATCAACAAAGAACCTGAGTTTTCTCTAGCAGTCTTCTTTCTATATTGTAGAATTTTGACCTAAAGTGGTGTAACATCAATTGTAATGGTTGTGCAGTTAAGATTGGCCGGCCTGGCTACCGAGTGACAAAGCAGTTCGATCCGGAGACGAAGCAAAGGTCTTTGCTATTCCAGGTATTTGTTCTTTCCGTTTATTGAAATAGCATCTCTGTTTTCACAAACTAAACTGAGCTACTGAAATTGATGTATATGCTGTAGTCTATATTGATGATCAGTAGTCCTGTACATTTCTTGCTTAGTTTTCTTATATTATTTTGTTCCAATTGCAGATTGAATATCCTGAAATCGAAGATAATACAAAACCAAGACATCGATTCATGTCATCCTTTGAGCAGGTGTGACCTATTTTTAGTTTTGTATGATTATGCTGATTTTTTTTAACGTTAAGCCAATTTCCAATTCTCCATGTGTTAGGCTGTTGACTTTATTCTCCTCCAAGCAGTATGTTTTTTTGGAAAGAACCTTTTTATTCAACCTATTATTGTAGGTGATGCACTATATATGCATATCTTTCTGAGTTATGTTAGCTTTGTAATATATTAAATTATTCCTGGTTTTATCTTAGCAATGTGCAAAACATGATATCATCTGTTAGATATAATTTTAACTGTCATTTTAAATGGCACTAGGATAATGGAAAGTTTAATTTGCCAGTTTTATCCCAACCAACTCATGCTCCTTTTCCTTGATGTAGTTTCTTTTTTAAGTTGTATTAAGGTCTTGTTATCTTCCCATTACGCACTGTCGAGGAGGGTTTATGTATTGATTTGCTCTCGTGATTGCTACATGCATAACAACCTATCACTCAGCTCTTGATTCTTGAAGGTATTAGGATCTTAGGCTAGAACATCTGAAGCCCTGGCATCTCTTCAGAGTAGATGCCAACGGTAATCTGATTGTCTTGCGTTCCACCAGCTTTGGGCTAGTGGATCGCATATGTCTCTGCATATTGTCGAGCTTAGGCAAACTTGTAAGAGAACTGTTCCAACCATTTTCCGTCTTTCATGTCTTTAACTCCTTATGGTGTTCTATTGGGTTTTTTTTGGTACGTGGACTGGAGAGTGAGGCAGTGAGTAATAGAATTGTGGAAGGTTCTAGGGTTTTGATATTTGACATGGGTAGTTTAGTAATCTAGCAATCTTGTATAATCTCCGGATATTTGTTCCACCTATTTTGGTGTGTCCTGTCTACTATGCAGTTATAGCGGTGAAAATTCAATATAGCGGTTAGGACCGAGATATAAAATAGTGGTTATAGCGGTAATATTGCGGTGATATCTCCGTCCAAAAATAGCGGGTCTTAGAATTATATATATGCATACATAGAGTCATAAATATATCATATGCATTAATTAGAAACATAGTTTC
Organism: Carthamus tinctorius; assembly: GCA_001633085.1. Taxonomy (NCBI): domain Eukaryota; kingdom Viridiplantae; phylum Streptophyta; class Magnoliopsida; order Asterales; family Asteraceae; genus Carthamus; species Carthamus tinctorius. The sequence continues at coordinate 2,081 of LUCG01242821.1, forward strand.
AACATCAAGTTAAACAAGTTCACAAATGACAAAACAAAATAGGAAAAGTGTTCCTAAACGAGCTAATCCCAAACAATAGGTTCCGCAATCCACATCCGAGCCAGCATCATTTAATTCGGTCACTCTTCTAAGAAGAAGCGTATGAAGATTGTTGACTGAAGTTGTCGTATGAATTATTGAAATAAAAAGACCTAACCTTTATTTAAGTTTGTTGTTGCAAGTCCAAGTAAGAAAAATCCCCAAAAAATAAATAAATAAATAACTTGCTTTAAAATGGCCCACCGAGAAGGAACCGAGATATCGGACCGCTACATAGCCCATATCACGCTGCTAATTCGGTAAATCTCGCTGCTTATTGCGGTTTCGCGATTTTGACCGAGGTATGGTCACCGCTACAAATTTTGTGGCCGAGAACCGAGATATCGGCGAGATATCACTGAGATTAACTGCATAGCCTGTCTAACATCATGCCAAGAGTATGAGACAACAAGTTTTTGTTTTGATATGTTTCCCGTGTATCAAACGCACCCATAAGGGGTTACAAAGTAACATGTAGATACCCATTCTTCGCCTCATATCCCATATTTAGAGGTGTAAACGACTCGAGGGTGAGTCAAGTAGTAAGTTATTCGAGGTCAATTAGAAAAAAAGATACCTTTCTGAATGAGCGGAGTCAAGCATTGGTGTTTTGAAGCTCGGCTCGTTTAGTTAAACGATGTTTATTTTGTGTTTGAGATTGAGAGATCTTTTTTTTTTAATCTGCCTCTTGCACACCCTAATGAATCTTTCCTTTGTAATGGCAGAGGGTCCAATCTTTTGACAAGAGATACCAATATCTTCTGTTTGCAGCTGAACCATATGAGACCATTGGATTCAAGGTATTATTTTCTATCCCATCTTGTAACCATATATATCAACTAGCAAGTGCTGACTTTCAGTTTGTTTTGTAGGTTCCTAGTACAGAAATTGACAAATCAACTCCCAAGTTTTTCTCTCACTGGGATCCCGATTCCAAAATGTTTACGGTAATCTTTACTATGTTATAAAGCATTTGGTAAAATCTCTTTAGAATTAACCTAGTAGGTACAGCTTAATAATGCATAACCTCTTAAAATTTTAAGTTTACAACCTCGTAAAGCTCTAAGTTTGAACTCCATAAGTTAACAGAGTACCAATTGATAGACATGTTCAAATACAAGATAAACATTTAGCCTTGCTAATACGTGTAAAACTTAGATAAATTGCATCATTTTTAAATATATAAAATATTTAAAATTTTAACGAACTTTTGAATTAAACAAATTATACTAGAAAAATGACAATATCTGATGATAATGTCGCTTGTACAATTTGACAGTTGCAATTGTACTTCAAAACAAAGCCACCGGAGACAAACAAACCTCCATCAGCTGCTAATGGAACATCAGCTCCTGGTGTCCCTCCACCACCACCCCCGCCTGCTGCTCCTATGGGAAATCCGCCAAGGGGTCCACCGCCTGGTTCTTTGCCACCACCTCCACCAATGGGAAACGGACCGCGGCCTATGCCACCTGGTGGCAACCTACCTGCACCACCACCACCTCCAGTTGGCGGTGGTATGCCAAACTTTACACCTAGGCCTCCAATGCCGCCACCGCCACAAGGGTTTCAAGGGCATCAAATGCAGAATCATGGACTCCACCCACCGCCGCCGCCGCCCCAGTAATCCGTTGGTTGCCGAGTGTTTTTGGGTGAGTTCATGATCCATGATCAATGTTTGGTGTATCTTGTGGTGTTGGGCTGTTATTGAATTGTTTATGTTTCATATTTTTTTAAAACATGAAATGAGAAATTTTAGATGGTTTATTCGTTACCGTTGGTGCACCTCGACTAATTAGATGAGCCTCTAAAGCAAGGATAAGACCTACATAAACATGGGTTACCGCTTCATGGTTCTGTCATAATGGAGAAAGTACGTTTCTAAAAAGTGCCACAGTTGTTTCGTTGGTGGTTATATTTTTTGAAACTAAACTAATATTGCAAGTATGTAATGTAATGTAATGTAATGATTGATGGTTAACATTGATGCCTTTGTACAAGAGGCATGGGTTCAAGTCTGCTTTTGCTAAATCTTATATGTTTTCAGCTTCAGTTTTGGGTTTTTCTATATAGGTTTGGTAAGGGACCAACCATAGGCTTGTAATGATTTTATGAAGTATGCCATAGATTTCTTTCTTATTCTCCATGACCATTTGTGGGGAATTGACTCAACTTGCCAAAGTATCTATCAGAATTGGTCTTCTAGCCATTTTTCTTGTGATTTTACATAAATGTCACTACCTCTGTAATATCCAGGTCTATAATTGCGGGCTTGGGTTAAAATGTAATTTCTTTTGAAAAAGTTGTCTAGGTTTACAATGACGTATTAGAAAGATTGTTGATGTGCCAAGTGTCAACTCCTCGTGAAACCCTAATGAAGAGTCGACTCATGGTAGCAGGTATGTGACCATGGGTTTGTAATTGTGGATGGAGAAAGGGCTTTTTTTTATATCTTTTTTCTTTATTCGACAATATGACCGGACCCTTATACCCAATTGTCGCCACCCTACCCAACCCTTTCCCTTTATATATGATATTGGTGGGGGACGATGAAAACCCCACACTTTTAACATTCACTCTCTTAGAAAATTCATGTGTTTTGCTTTTCTTGAGTCAGCATTCACGCACGTAGCTTCCTCAACACTTTTTCAATGGTTGAGGTTGATCTAAATTTGCATGTGTTTATGCTTCTGCAACCGCCACACACGTTGAAGTTTAGTTACGGACCAGCCATTTCAATCAACTAAAATTAGGGTTCGATGGAGGAACTGACATGTGGCATATCCACAATATTGTAGATGAGTCATTACGGAACCAAACAACTTTTCCGAAAAAATTACATTTGTGACCCAGGTTCGTAATTACGGACCTAAATATTTCAAAACATGATGATCTTTCGTGTAAATTTGGACAAGAAACAAGTAGAAGACGTAATTCTACTGTGTCGTTTGGCCAGTTGAGTCAATTTCTCTTTGCTTTAAAGTTAACCGACAAACAATGATCAGATCTTATCAGTTAAAAGTTTCTTTTTAAAGGGTTAAAAATAATAGGCTGAAGTAGTGTGGTCCATAAAAGTCAATTTGCAAGTGGACAGTGGTTAGGGGCCAGAGAAGCAAAAGTAATTGCATGCCTCCATCTTCAAATGCTTCCATCCCATTAAATGGTGTTTCCATCAATCTTATCTTGATTTGTGCATAAACATTAAACCAATGCATGACAAAGAAATAGGCATTGGTTTTTTTTAAAAGCAAACTATTCTGGTTTTTTGTTCTTTTTTTCTCTTTTGATTTGTAATATTTTTTTTCGCATTAAGTAGGAGAGAGGAAATAACAATTAATTGTAAGTCATATGAACGAAAAATATAGCTCAATCGTTTTTTATGACCAGGAGTATCTAAAACCTTTTCGTGTGCAATTTAACTAATCTCATAGAGAATGAAGCTAACAATCAAGGGATGGTTTTGAGAGGACTTGAGCTAGTGATCGCTAAGGAGTAAATTCAGAATCTTACCAGTTGAGGTGCCCACAAATGTTAAATATCAATATGAATGCATGATTTATCGAGTGTTGGTCAATTACAAGAGCTTATGTCGAATTTTGATCGTTAAGGAGTAAATTCAGAATCTTACCAGTTGAGGTACCCACAAATGTTAAATATCAATATGAATGCATGATTTATCAGTGTTGGTCAATTAGAAGAGCTTATGTCGACTTTTGACCGCTAAGGAGTAAATTCAGAATCTTACCAGTTAAGGTACCCACAAATATTAAATATCAATATGAATGCAAGATTTATCGAGCGTTGGTCAATTACAAGAGCTTATGTCGAATTTTGATGCGATCTTTGAGCTTTCACAATATGTTTGAAAGCAACATAGTTGTTGGATGATTACACGATTTATATTTTCATCAAATCCATCTATGAATTCAAATCCATCTATGAATTCAACATAACAGCATAATCAAACAAACAATTTCATCACGAATTACTCCCATCAGAAAAATGTAACCCCAAATCACATGCTTTGTTATAGTCACAATTCGACCAACAAAACGGTTTTCTTTGAACTACTAAAACGATGGAAAACATAAAAGGACATTCTAGTTAACTATAGATGTTGACAAAATGAACACCAAGAAGACCAAAATTCATAACAACAAAGTTTAAAGTACTCTACTTGTAACTTTTACCAAACCACAGGGATGAAATCCGTAATTCACTAAAAAAAACCTGTCATTTGATGAGATTTTTCATTTAATTAAATAAAAGCAGAAGGTAATTTTAGACAACAAATTGGGTACAAAATCGGTTTCTCTAAACCTTCCAATATCCCAACTATATTCTACCAGCAACACCAAAACTTGTGGCACCAAATGAGTTTGACGCTAACATCACGGTCGACGCTAAGCCAAGCAAAAACGTTTCTACCTCCTCTTGTACCTGTACCATACACGAAATTTGTAACGTTACTACAAAGAACTCCAGAAACAAGGACAAATCGAACCAATAAGCCATCAGGGTAGCAGTTAATTCCTAAGTTGCATACTTGCACAAACAGACGAAGGTTTGAATGTGGCAACTGAGTATGAGAGTTCCTATTGAGCACATTGTGGGTACAGGGCTTTTAAGGGGCTGTTAGGTTGGTTTTCCATCAAGTCCTGTATGGATAAAGCTGTTTGTGTGGATTAAACCGTCTGTCTAGATTGAGGAACGTTTTTGTTTAGAAGATTATTTTTCATTGATGGAAGAAGCATGTGTTTCAATTGAAAGGGACACGTTTCGAAAAAAAAAATGACTTACCGCATAAGACTCCCCTTTGGAAGCTTACTGAATAAGCCATTTTTTTACATCATTAACCCACTACCAAATAGACATGTATAGCTGACCGAAAAAGCTAAGTTCCATTAAGCTACTGACAAGCATGCCCTAAGTCAGACACCTAGCTCTGTACCTAATATGCCTCTAACATGATGCTCCAGTGGTGGGGTGGGAGTGCCAATTCCTTTTCGTACAAACTAGGGGCATAGATAAGCTAAATCAACATGTCTGTGTGGTCTGTTTTGGTACTTTATGTTTTGGTGCAAGGTTGTCTGTGTGGTCTTGAACAGAGGAACTTAGAGAAGGTATAAGCGACTTGGTACCTTGACTTGCTCTTAAACGATGACGACTTCTTCCCACCTCCTTGAGAGCTTCTTTTTTGCTTCTTCTCGCTCATATCGCTCTGGAAAAGTTCCTTCATCTCTTCTGGTCTTGATTTAGTTAAATGGGAATTAGGCTTCTTTGTTTTCTTCGCTCCTGTTCTCACGGTCCTCCCAGCATCAGCTGCCTTTTTAGCACCCTTTGCTGCTTTTGCACGCCGATAAGCCAAATCAACAAGAGATATTCCACTTTTCTCTTTCTTGTTCCTACCATCGCCCTGAAAATACCACACCACGTTCTTTTAACATAGAGTTCATTTAGCAAAGTGATAAAAATGGAATATACTTGATTACAATCTCGTTTAAGTTATATAAAAAAATGGCCCAAATGGCAGTATGTTTTCATCAATCGTGATAATAAAATTAGAAATAGATAAAATTCTCATATACCCCAGTTTCTGCTTCATCCTCCAGCATTTCTCTAGATGCTTCAAGCTTCCGTCTTTTCTTTCTAGGAAGATTTTTCTGCAAGCAAAAGTAATCGACAATTTGTTGAGAATATAATTCTGATGATGGCGTGGTTTTATTTCTCTATATATATATTTCATCTTTTTTTCATAGTCTAAAACATAAAGGATATATAAATATAAGCACCTCATGCTCTCGCTTTTTCTTTTCTTTCTTCTTACGCTCTTCAGCTTCTTCAGCACTGATGACCTGCTTTTTAGAACCTTTGCCATTCTCCTGAAATCCCATTTGAAAAGATAAACTACCAAGTCAAAACCCGATCAATCACACAAATACAAGATCCATCCTAGTTAAAACTAAAGAGTAGAATATGAAAGTGATAAAAATAAAATAAAATGAAAGAAATTGATTCATTTCTGCATAAAATTGTAACTAAAACTTAACTTACCTAGAAGATATGAATATGTAAAATGGAACAGAAACTAAAACCAGCAGAATAAGAAAATAGCATCCTACTACGACATTCAAAGTTAAAGAGTGGAGACTCTCAAGTCTCAAAACTATATTTACCTTGCCAGCATTAGCGACAAGCTTTTTCTCCTTCTCCGTCACAAACCAAGTTCTCTTGGGACGAGAAAATATTTCATCTCTGTGTGTAATCATGTTCTCTGCCTGCAAGTCATAATAAATACATGAATTACAAAATACAACCACACATCCTAGCAAAATAACATACGACTGATATGAGTCCCATTACATATACTAGCTGAATCTAGATGATAGACAATATGTGAATTATACCTTATCTGCTTCCATTTCAGCCTTTCTTAGTGCCATTTCTTCCCTGGATTAAAACATATTATTCATGTTATGGAGTAGAATATGGAATCACAAACATAATTTCTGATGAAAGATGGATGATATAAACCTCTCCTCTCTAAGAACTAACGCTACTTGATCCTCCATTTGCTCAATTATTTGGCTCCATTTAGTTATTGATTGCTCTGCAACAATACGACTCTTCAGCTTTGAACCAGCTCTTTTAACCTGTGACAAGAAGGATGGTTGTTGTATAAATGTACAATCACTTTTTAACAAAGTTTACTAAACAGATGCATCACACTTCAAATTCACAACTCAAGTTCTCATGGCAGAAAATGAGAAGCACGGCATGTAAAGAATAGAGGTGTACTCACAATGGCTTTAAGGAGCGATCGATCATTATCGGTGACAAAAGTAACAGCATACCCTGCTCTACCAGCTCTAGCAGTACGACCCACTCGATGAACATAACTATAAACAACAATTAATACAGATACAATAAGACCAATATTAAGCCAGTATAAGTGTAAGAATCTTGTTAAGGAACTCATGTAGACTGCATAAACATGTGGGTAATAAATAACAGCAATAAAAACAAAACTTGCCTAGTAAGGTCACGTGGGCATTCATAGTTGATAACTGTTTGAACTCCAATAATATCAAGCCCCTGTCAACCAGTTACGGACACCTATTAGCATTATATAGCATCTTTTCCATAATTTAAGCTCTTTTATGTGGCATGCTAACCAAACTAATTACAAGAGTGACAACTTACACGAGCAGCAACGTTAGTTGCTATAAGAAAATCCACTTCCTGCCTTCTGAATAGTTCCAAGGCCTGTACGGACATACATGATATGATGATACATCAAGGTTATTACGACATACAAACAACTACAGTCACTTTGTTTTATTTTCCTTTTTTTCTTTTACGATTATAACTTACATCTAGACGTTGAGCCTGGGTGAGATTTCCGTGAAGCTCAGCAGCTTTGAAGCCAGCTAAACCAAATAAAATCTTCAGCCTATGTGCCGCTTGTTTTGTCCCACTATCAATACAAATCCAAAGAATCAGGGCAAATACGTTGCATACATAATTTTAAAGCAATTTCTACCATTCTTAACATAACACACCAGTATAACAAACAAGTTTCAACGTTGAATTGGCAATATAATCAGAATAGCAAGATAATTATATGTTCTAAGCAGCAAAAACTGTGACAACTAGTACCTAACATGACAACAACTAAAATGATAAAGCCTGAAACACTACTGTGTTACAGTAAATTTTTGGTGTGTGCATGTGTGATTGGAGTTGGTTCATGTGATTTGGCATACATAAGAATCATTAATAAGTCAGTAAACACTTCAACGAAATTAATGTCTACAGTTACCTGAATATAATAACTTTGGATGTAAAAGTCTTGGAACACAATGCAAGAAGGACAGCTTCTTGATTTCCTTCCCGCATCCTCCGTATCCTAACAACCCTGTAAATAAAGAAGACAAAAAATCAATAAATTTTCTCAGAAGATCTTCCTTACAAAAATCAGTAGATCTATGTCCTATTGACCAATGAATGGAACAACGGCCATTGCTAGAACATTAGTCAATCAGGGAATCTATATGCGGAATTGATGTTGAACAAGCTTGTCATGTCCTTCTACAAATGCAATCAAAAGCTGTGTTCTATTATGTTACTGTTTATCTACCAGAATATTCTCCTAAAAAGCCACGTGACTACACTTCTAATAATGCAAAGTAAAAAAAATAAAAATCTGTAAGCAATCATCTAAGTTTGAGATCAGATAGAGCAGTATATCTCAGAAGTTTGATTGTCAGTAGGTTATTGCACATACTCCTCTGTTAAGGTTGATGGACGCTTTGTAGTAGGGTCGGCAGAAAGACGCAAGGGTTTGTTCAGCAATAGTTTGATAAGCTCGTCAACCTGCTCAGTCATGGTAGCTGAAAACAACATAGTCTGTCTACGTTTGGGACAGAGTCTCACCTGCAATGAGAACCAAAAACAGTGAGAAAAGATGGTAATGAAACAACAACATTCTCTACAATCAACATGTGATATTGTAAATCACAGCCATACAAGCATGGAAGATTGTGTGCCTTGTTATAGAGGTGTACTTGTGATAACGTGGCAGCTATCACATCTCTAAGATTCGTATGGTTTATAAGCCCATAAAACAGATTGATGCTGTTCTCAAAGGGATTGGTGTTTCTTGCTAACTTCTTTATTTAGAACCAGTATGGGTGCTCCTGAAGATCAAGTGAGTAATGGTTTGCCTAAGCCCCTTCAAATGGCATAAGTCGATCCTAAATATGCCATGTTCGATATACAATTATCATGCTCCAGGCCTCCAGCTTCCAGGATGTAACAATTTAAAATTTTATTCAGCTTGTTTGTATTTTAAGCCATTACTAAAGGTTCTTCATCGAGTGCATTGGCCACTTTCATATTATTAGTTCAACACTTGGTCAGCAAAAGAAGTAAGCTTTTCGCTAATTTCATGTGGAGTTAGGCGCTCAAGAGATGCAACTTTTCAGATGTCATGCTCAAAATGCTTTTTATATTCTGCCCAACCTCTCTTGACATTTCCTTTCAGTGTCTAGTCCTGCATAATCAGTTTACTTATGAGCGTGCTATTTACTTAACTTATCTTACAGGGCACTTTAAATGGCACTTGCAAGAGTATACCAGAAATCCACAAGTTAAATGATCATGAATAACAAACAATAAACTTGAAGCTTTTTAGCATTACCAGCTCACGAATCTCAGCATCAAATCCAAGCTCAAGAAGACGATCTGCTTCATCAAGGATTAAAACAGCAAGATCGTCCAAATCCACAGACATAGAATTGCGTAAATGATCTATCATACGTCCAGGTGTCGCCACAACAATATCTGGCAAGGATCTCAATGCTGCTTCTTGCGCCTGACAATGACCATTTTTAAAAAGAATCATGATCTAAAATTCAAGGCAATAAGAAATCCAGAATGACCATGTAAACGTTGTTGGATGTATCTGTTTACATATTCAATTATGTTTTATCTGTATTTGATTATTAAGTGTTGTGCATTTTTTGAGAATTTATTTTAGCATGTTTTGGATTTCAGTGAAATGTTTGATTTATTTTCTACTATCAATAACAATCATAGTCAATTGTATATTTTGGCAGTTCTCATAGAAAACTTAACTAAAAGAATAATGATACTCAGATGCTAAATGCACCTTTGAGTACAGATAATTGTAATGATCTGGGTTATCAAACTGATCTGAAAATATGAGAAGGCAAACATACCTTTGTTGAAAGCCCACCAAGAACAAGGCAACATCTGATGTCTGTAATAAATTGTGCAAGTTTTCCAATCATGCTATGAATCCTGTATAGCCAGTCAAAATACAATTTTACAAAATTCAATTACCACATCAAACAAAGAAGTAAACAAGTGTTACACGACTTTAATACAAAAGATATTAAACGCTAGTTATGCTGCTCCATAATTCATTAATTCCAAGTAAAGAAATAGCATAAATGAAAGCCTTATAGTTAATCCCAACCCAATACGTGCAATTGTCATTGACTAAATCATATATCCATAATGTACGCTCTACTCAGCATTATGAGAAGAATCAAAACACAGTTCATGATATTAGTATGCTACCATTATCAACTGGAACATAAACATCCAAGACAAACAACATGAGCTGAAAGCATGAAGACTTACTGAACCGCCAACTCTCTCGTAGGAGTAAGGATGAGGACCCTTATTGCAGGTCTATGTTTTGGACGAAACAATAATCTCTCTAGTGTCGGCAAGGCAAAGGCAGCTGTCTGCAAAGTTTGAACCCAAAATATTACTCAGCTTCTATTAAAGACACATCTTTAGATATTCAATTGATGAAATGAAGTGAGCTCTACTTATGCGAAAACAATAATTTTATACAGCGCCAACCATAATATGACAAATTATTAGCACATGATGACAGATCTGCAACATACCTTCCCAGAGCCAGTAACTGCACTACCACATATGTCACGTCCTGTCAGCGCCAACGGTATGCAGGCTGCCTAGAATTTAAACATCATGATTTTAACATATGGCATATGAAAAGAACATGAAACAATTAAATGATAGGTGGCAGTGAACGATCGTCACCTGAATAGGTGTTGGCTTTGTGTATCCTAAGGCTTCGCAAGCTCGAAGCAATGGCCTAGAAAGGTGGAGATCCATGAAGGAATTAGCGTGAAAGGAAACACCATCTGCCTTTGCAAAGAACTGTTTACCGTCCCCACCACCTGCTGTAGGAATAACCTCATCGTCTTCTTCCGGTTTAAAATCTTCCTAAAAATTGCAGTCAATTAGTTTAATGTTGTGCCTTTTAGCACTATCATTTTGGTGCACAAATTTACTCATTCTGATATTATTTGGAAATTTTCTGGAAAACTACTTTCTCCAAAACAATAAACATCGTTTTCTACAAATAAAAGAGTGTACATGCCATCTTAGAACTTCTCAGCCGTTGCAAGACATACATCTGCTGTATGTGAATTAGAAGTTTGCACTTCTTATATCCTTCTTTGCTGGTACTCCAAAAAGGAGCTTAAGACCACAGAGTCAACTTTCTCAGTTTTGTAGACTACGTTTCAAAGAGCAGCTGCTAAAATGCCTCATTGCCATAAGACAATATCTTGTTCTAAGGTCGCAGTTTTTAAAATATCTTTAAAAGGTACGAGAGTGCTATTGTACCTCCTAATGCAAAAGAGGCTTGTACTTGGAAGCTTAATGATTATCATTTCCCTCATAATTGTTCCTAACGTCCTATTTGTATTAGTAAATATTACAAAGTACTTAAGAAACTCTAGATCATAGAAATTGTACCGTAAGCATTATCCTGCCATGTACCCTTATCTTGCCATGTGCAACATGAAATGGAAAGTGAGTGTAGTTTTACTCATTTCCAACTCTTCACTACAAAATTTTGCCAGGCACATAAGGTCATCTACTCATCTCTTTCATATTTTTATAAACTACAAGCGTTAGACACTACTTGTTAAGTTTCAATGTGCTGAGTGAGTGAACTGTACGCTATTCGGTATGTGTTACTTACTTTACACATTTTTATCCTTGTCAAATAACTTCTATAAATAATTAGGTAAGAGCCGCAAAATATCAACTTTCTCATATTCCTAAGATAAATCCCATATTCAACAGATTTGGAGTTAGAAGTATATAAATTTGCTGCCCCATACAAAAGAAGCGTGGTGGCACGGTTTGATCCCTGAAACCAATTCTAGTGCTTCACCAAACTAATTTGATGTGGTTTGACTGAAAACTTAATGCCAGGCAGTTCTCTTGACAGTAATTGTTGTTATTTAGTTTAATGCCATCAACAGTTTTTCTCAAAAAATAAATAAAAATAAGACATCTATTTCTAGCTCTTGTTATGATTCTTTATATATATAAACAATATTACTTACTTGCCGATCTGGTTCAGAATCAGTAGAGCCATCTTCATCAACCTCGTCTTTTTCTTGTATTAAATCTGCATGACCACGTTGTTGGATGATCTTTGAGATTTTATCATCAATTGAAGTGGTGCTTCGACGAGCATGTTCCTCTGCAACTGACTCAGTATATGAAGAAAAGTCCCATGGAGATTGTGTTTTTTTATGATCTTTTCCTTTTTCTTCAACATCGCTGTTGTCGTCTTCATCATCAGCCCCACTGTTAACTTCTTCATAGTCAATTTCTTCATCGCTTGGAGGTTCAAATGCAAACTCTGAATCCACCATTGCTTTATGCAATATACAGAACTTTAACCTGAATTCCAATGCCTTCGTTATTCGAGTACAAACTAATATAACATAACAGGTATCAATTAAAAAACCAAGTTACAGTTGGACTAAGAGGCTGTTTACCAAATTTTCAATTAAGTCCTGTATAGATAAATTTTGTCTGTCTGGATAAAAATGTATTGTTGTCTCTTTTTGTTTACTGAACAACCATCTGAATGCTATTGACCATTTTACCCCTCAATGAACTAAAAATGTTTAACAAATTACAGTAAACATTATTGAAGTTCCGTCTTGACAACCATCAATTTCCATCAAATACTGTTACAAAATCACACATTCATATATATATATATATATGAATTCATACTAACAGAAACAACAAAGAACCCTACAAAACAGCAGCTTGGTTCTTCAAAATCGAAAAATTAAAAACAGTAACAAACAACTGAAGAATCGCTAGTACAGGATTTTAGTGTTCAATCGCTCAATTTGCAACGTTAGTGTACCTGAACCCTAGAAATAATATAGACTGGCCCTAAAATACAGACTTACCAAGTCTGAGAGATGAAGCCGTGAGCAGAGAAGAGCAGCAAAAGAAGAACACGAGGAAGCAGCGGTGAAGCAGGCCGCCGGTGAGTAGGGCAGGCGGCGAACGACGGCAGCACAAGAGGCGGAGGTCGTCGGAGAGTTGAAATCAATCAAGCAGCAAGGAGGAAACCCCAAAACACCAACAATCCAACAAGAGACTGCAAAGGAAGGGTTTCAGGGTTTTAGGTTTTACAATATTTATTATTTATATTTAAATTAAAAATACTAGTTAATTACAATTTTAGTACCTATGGTTCCGTCCTTTTACGAAGAAGGTCCTTAACCATAAAAATTTATTACTAAAATTTCATTCTCGTTACAGATAAGTTACCCTAATTCTGTTTAAAAAAAATGGTGTCAAATGAGGTATGCTTTGTACTTCTTCTCGAGTTTAATAAGGGAAGGAAAAGAAAGGGAAGGAAAAGGAAGGAAAGGGGAATCCTTCCCTTTCCTTCCAAATCTTCCCATTTTTGGGATGATAAGTTTTAAGCCAAAAAAAGCCTAAACTCCCCCTCCAAATCCCTTCTTTTCCTTTCCTTTCTTTCGTTAAGTGAAACTCGAGAACACAATTTCTGGTTTTCCTTCCAAATCATTTCCTTTCCTTCGCTAAAAAAAATTCGAGAACAGGGCGTTAGTTATCGTTTCCATTTTTCTAATTTCTTTTATGTTCAAGTAATTAAAACATTTAAAGAAGCATCATCTCCTCCGTCAGCGAACCTAAGCTTGGTTAAGGGGATCGATTGACATCATAACCTGTTTTTATACTATAAATTTCAATTTAATATAACGACATGTATATTGTTTTGATCCCTCCCCCTTCCAAAAAAAGGTTTTATCCTACATAAAGTTTAACTCAGTTTCATTGTTAGTTTCTTTTATATAACTTGTTTTTTATATTAATTGTTATGGTTATGGTTTGGGTTAGTGTTGATGCCTAATTGTTAGCTTTTTGTTAATTGTTAGGGTTAGAGTTTACTGGTTGATGCCTAATTGTTAGCTTTTTGTTAATTGTTAGGGTTAGAGTTTACTGGTTGATGCCTAACTGTTAACTTTTTGTTAATTGTTAGGGTTAGAGTTTACTAGTTGATGCCTAATTGATGAGTTTTTGTTGGTTATTCGGGTTAGAGTTTGGTGTCCAATTGTTATTTTTTTTGTTAATTGTTAGGGTTAAAACCTATTAGTTGATGCGTAATTATTAAACTTTTGTTACTTGATCTACTATTTTGCCATAAAAATGAACCTTGTTTAAAAATACCAATATCTGAAATTGATAATGGTGATTATAATTCTCGTAATATTCCTCAACTATATCTACTCAATTGATGCCTAAAAACATTTATTTGAATGAACAAATATATAAATTACCTTGTCAACTACATAACTATGACCTTAATTCCATCCCCATGATCAAAATTGTGAATCACTGTCCATTAGCATCTTCCCTTTGTCTCGCAACGAGTAAACCCATTTCTAAATTCCATACAAGAATAAGATAAGAAGAAAATAAACCAGGTATGAAATTCTTCAAACATTATTGTAATGCTGATTTGGTTTTTACTTTGTTGAATTTGGATCAAGACCAAGTCTAGGTTGAGTGTTACTAAAACCCAATAATAATCGCTATCTCTTGATGCGTAAGACATCATTCAATAGCTAGATCATTCTCGTGTCTCTAATTAGCACTCACTTCATGATGATGTCACTAGTACCAAACCCCAACAAGGACCTGATGCACATGCCGACAAATAAAAAGGGTTGGACTTAACGCCTAGTGAACTCAAGAGTTCACATCATTTTATATAAAACTGTGAACTAACAAAATACTATTTGAATCACAATTTACAAATGAAATACATTAAATAGAAAGCAATATCTTTACCAAAAACCACCATTTTCGTGATGAAAAAACCCAACACAAAACATTCCACCAAAAATGAATTTGAAACTCAATACTCATACAACCAAGAATAGAACTTAATATTTAAATACCAAAAAACTAGGATAAAAATCAAGTGTTCCCAAAACAACACCGAAGAAATGGACAAAACATAATATTCAAAATGCACCTTTCGGTGATAGGGGAGACCCCATTCCAGTGGATGTAATGGAACACAAAAATAAGCCACAACTCTATGTTAATTCATTAAGGTCAACCACTCTGGGTCTATAGTTTTATGATTCATCAAGCTCAACCACTTCAGGTCTATTGCTAGTTAGTCATTAAGCTCAACCACCTTAGGTCTATCGCTTATATATTTACCTAACTCAACCACTCCAGGACTGTCGCTAGCATAGGCACGAAGCTCAACCACTCCAGGTTTATCGTTCATGTGTTCACCGAGATCAATCACTCCAAGTCTATCGCTCTTACAGTCACCAAGTTGACAAAACAAGGATAATGATCTCATTTTCAAAACCAATAAAGTAGCTCCTATGCCTATGGATCCATCACATTACGGTCTAAATTACATGACCTCAAATGAATGACCAACCTACTTAAGACATGTAATTGCAAATAAATATAACGTAACTACATATAAGTCCAAAAATCGACATAGAGCAAATCAAACTGGACCAATGTCCCACAAGACTTAAACAAGGCAAAACCAAGCTAAAAGTTCAACAACACAATTGACTATTCAATATAAGCCAACAATAAAATGCATGTAACTAAACGGTTATGCAAACATATGCTCCAAAAGTACATATTGACTCCCAAACCCAACATTGACATTTTTCAAATGAAATCATACGATTTATATATCCAAAATACCTTATGATGAGCGAAAAAATATATATAATTTATTAGCCAAAACAAACCAATTTAACCCTTGAAAATTACCCAACTAACTATCACACATTCACAGGCAAGCGTACCTGATCGGGTATAATATAGTGTAGGCAAGTCCAGGTATCGTTCTTACCACTGGGAATAGTGAAACTATCGTTATTTAGTCTACTAGTTCTACTAATTAAACTCAAAGATTATATTTAAAAAAACAATAAAAATAACAACTAAATAAATAAAAATTAAAACTTTATAATGAGAGAGACAAGTACATACTATGGTTATGGTGATTCCTTTTCAGATGATTTGATTAAACAATTAAACCCTAGATGAATGACGATTGTAAGAATTTAAGGCGAAGCACCCTAAGAATACCTTGTGATTGTTAACCAGAAGGTCTTCCAGCCCCGAATATCTGGATGTAATCCAAATACTAGTTACCATATCTATGGCCAAGTCGTAGGACCCTACTATCCAATCTGCTTTTGGTCAAATGATTGTTTACCACGTCACCAAGTTGAAAGGTTAGGGAGGTTGATTAACCGGATGAATTCTATTAATTAATTGTCAGATAACAAATACACCCAACTAACGAATTCAAGTAGCCACAGTTAAAACCAATAGATAGGAATCACAAGACAAACATTCAAAAGTCATAAATCTCATAACTAAATAAATCAAACCATCATCCAAGTTTATCAAACCATAGTATGTACTAAAAGAAAACTAGCCACTAAACATTATTACTAAACAAAGAACAAAATATGAACACATTAAGCACCGTGCATCAATTAAGGAAGTAGCAGCAGCAAGACGACGCAGGGTGTAAACCGGTGATGAATCACTGCGTGTAAACACCTTCCTCGATTGTAGGCTCATACGCTACCCTCTTCTCTCTCCCCTACTATAAAGCCCTAACTTTATTTTCTGAACTTCTTCTGGTATATCTCTATTTGACAGGCTGAAGGCTGTATTTATAGGCTGAGTCGACGCACCTCGCGATCGCGAGGCTAGGCTTCACGACGCAAGGCCCTAGAAAACTTCTCAGAATAGGTAATTTTTTAATGTTCTGGAAGCTTTCAGTGTTGTTGACATATTTCGCGACTCCAAATCCTGTTTTCGCGACGCCAAGGTCAACAGAAGTGGATCCTTTTGAAGTGATACCTCACTTCGCGGCGCGAGATTGCTTATCGCGTTCGCGAGAGTGGACTATTTTGCACAAATATCCATTTTTTCAGTTTAATCCTCTTTTCGCTCTTTTTGCTTCAAAACCTTCAAAAGTGAAAAGGAAAGATATTTGAGGGTAAAATGCATCAAAAATATAAATAAAGTGGGATTAATTCATTAATTAGCTCAACCAAAACATGTATAATTTTGGTGGTATCACCTTATAACACGATAACGTGTATTTTCCAAATGGTTTATAAAACCAAAGGCACCAAGAGTGCATTAATGTCAAATACTCTCTATTTATGAAATAAATCACCAAAATGTCATACACACAAGATTTATTTACCAAGGTGTCAAAAAAACTAGATATAGACATTTTTCAACATTTATCAACCCAAATTTACCGAATATGCAAACTTCGTGAAATACTCAACACATTTGATAAATATCAAGTAAAACACATTATTACTTCAAAATACACATTTTGGCATGTACATAGCTTTCACAAAGCAATATGAACTCACCCGACTTAGAACAAATCTAGGTTTTACGCCAATTTGAGTTTTCTTTGAAGAGCTTGAGATCTACATGAAGATCTTCCAAATTCGAACTCCAAATCTTCCCAAAAGAACTTCTTATAAAAAAGAACCCAAAACTTTTTGTAAATACTCTAGAACTCTTCACTAATGTTTACATATCTTGATCTAGCCTTGAAGAGCTTCAAAATCGAGAATGTAGCATCAAGAATCACCACAATCTGAGTTGTGGTGAAGAAGTTATGAGGAAAATGCTTAAAAATTGGATTTTTATGCACTGGACCACTTATGCGATAGTATCATGCTACTGTGCAATATGGCACAATCACGCCAAACATATCGATGCCAAACTTCTTTATGCGATAGTACCATATGTCTGTTAGGTTTTAATCAAATCTATTACCACATTCAAGCAACGAAAGCATATTAAAAAAACTATGGTAACA
>LUCG01242860.1:0-10193 GCA_001633085.1 Carthamus tinctorius
GCTGAGCCCGCTGAAACCACGACGAAGACGCGGCCGAGCCCGTTCCGTGGTACGCAGGGCCTAAGGATTCAAACATTTTTAAGGTTAAGGTATTTCCTAGAGTCGTTTGTGTGATAAAATGACGTTATAATAAATTGGCAAGACGAAGTTAATTAAACAATCAAACAAATTTATAATATCGATATAGTCGGATAACCATAAAACACATAAAATAAATTTCTCTCGTTGTTTTTATATAACATATTTAAAACATACACCTATAATTAGCTAGTTTTATAGATTTTAAACGTTAATATATATTTATTTTACCATAATAAAACACAAAAAATAAATCTCTCTAGTTTTTTTAACAATTTTATTAAATGATGTTATGAAATTTAAAAAGAAATTGATATAAATTTAATATTAAATAATAAAAACAAATATACATCGTACTTTAAAAGAGATTTTGCACATCTAAAAGTGAACCAAGTACAAAAATAATGGTGTTTGTTTTTTTTCAATTTGAAAAGGATAATTTTGGGTAAAAACAAAAAATGGAATGCATGCATGTGAACAATGTTTATTAATTATTACTAGCTTTACTTAGCAATGGAGGTTTTACCCCATCTACGTTTGATAGTGTCACGTGTGAATATATATATATATAGAGAGAGAGAGATGGAAAGAAATGTTCAAATGAGAAGTGCTAAAAAAAATGAGAAGTTGAGAAGTGATCTCCACCGCTCATCCGGTCAATAAAGGCGGCTTCGACCGGTTACGGTGGACACGATCACGGATGATTGACGCGATTCATGGAAGGTAGAGATTATTAAAGGGACAGGTTCAAATGTGAACTCAATTTTGGCTGTGAACGTGAGGACAGCCGAGAGCGCCCCACGTGTCATATTCAGTCTGAATAATCATGTGTTATTCAGTTTGAATAATATTGAATGTTGTATTATCCAGTCTGAATAATACATGATTATTTACACTGAATGTGCCACGTGGCACGCTCTCGGCTATTCTCACCTTCACAACCAAAATTTTGTTCGCAACCGAACTTTCGTCTATATATATAATTTTTGATAAGGCTAGTATATAAATTATGCATCTTTTTATATGTGTTTGGGGTTTGGATAAATGATTGTTATATAGAAAAAAAGTGGGTGCAAATGATAAGGCTGGTACAATTCTCTGTTAAATTTTTTGTTGTAGCAAACAAGAGAAATAATTCTTTGTTACATTTCTCTGCTGAAATCTCTGTGCTACCAAACAGAATAGTCAATTCCCATTCTCCAGACCAATTCTCTTTCTCTGCAATTCCATTCTCTGCATCATGTCTCTGCAATTTCATTCTCTGTACCAAACGCACCCTAAATGTCAAGAACCAAAAGTGAAAACATTTCCAGTACGTCTATTATTATTTTTCCGGGTAGTGTAGCTTAGGAATACTGATCAACATTTGCTAAATGTTAATATTTAAAATAAAATGAAAGACTCGTTCACAGCCACACTGTCCACACATGTTGAATCCATACATAGTAATTTTCACATTGTGCTTATTTATGGACCGTTTCCTAAAGACTTGCCATAATAAAGCAATAAGGAAAATGATATTGGTAAACGCTTATTCGATAAGAAACAATGCAAAGATCTCGTAAGTGTGGAAAATGACTATTAGTAGGTAAGTGTTTACCGAATTTAAAATGCTTACCAACAATCTGTTTTCAATGCAAGAAATGTCACATGATAAACACGAATAAATATTAAATAGCATACGAGATCCCGTTCAAGCGTAATACATAATACACACGAGTAGCGACCTTCGCAACATCTTTCAAACCACAAGATCCCATCAAAATGCCACAACATAAAAGTCTTTAAATACGAAATAAATACTAGTCTTTAAATACGAAATACATATGGTTCGCTAAACAAACGACCAATTGATGAACATAAAGCACACACAATGAGCGGTTTCTTCTTCGTTCAACACTTTCCATGCCACGGCCCTCTCGTACGAAACCGGTCGCCCCATGCTCGATGAGCACACGCCCCCTTGAAGGCACGCAAACCCCTGACACCAAACACAACGTAAACCAAATCAAAACAAGCGCTACAACAAAATCGGGTTTTTTATAGGACACCAAAAAAATATTTAAATGTCTTATATAGACTGCTTTATAGGGCTTAATTAAGTTACAGGACCAAACGGTTGTGCATCATATGTATCAGAGTTGGCAATAAGTTTATAGTATGTTAACCACAAGCCCTTGTGGCGTACTGGTTGAGGCCCTGGGGGGGATGTAGTGGAATATCCCATCTGCCTAGGGTTCGAATCCAGACGTACGCAACAATTGTGGCCATTGAGCTATCAGGGGCCATGTCTTAGAGTCATAAATTGTCGGGATTAGTCTAGGCATAGCATACCCTTCCAAAAAAAAGTTTATAGTACGTCTTTGGACATTTTAACAAGATTTTGAAAACGGTTTTAAAATAAAGTGTTGTAACTAGCTATTTTATAGGACACTTTGAGAACAGTAAAATACTCCAACGGTTTTGCCATCCCATTCTCTATAATAGAAAAATATAGAGAAAACTCTAAATATAGAGATTCTCTAAAATCTCTAAGTGAGGAGAAAGAAACATTATTTTAATATCTTCCACCAATAGCATAATCGATTGTTTAAAAGTTTTTAGAAGGGCTTATTGGAATGCTAAATATAGTATATATGTTAATAATATAAATAATGATAATTCTCTAAAATAGAAGAACCGTTGGAGCTAGAAAAAAAAAAAGTTCCAAATATTTTGATTTCTCGTTCTCTATTTTAGAGAAATTATAGAAAAGCTGTTAGAGATGATATAACACCTACAACATATGACTTCACAATTATTTGGTCTTATAAACCCAAGTCATACTAAGCATTTTATTATGACATTTACGCATTTTTAGCGTCCTATAAATCCCATTTTGTTGTAGCGGAACATCCCACCCGGATATGGGGTCAGGGATGGGACGTACTACGCAAACGTGACCTCTATTCCAAAGAGTAGAGCAGATGTTATATCGCCAAGCACCTAAAGTACGCAAATAAACGACAAAAACTTTTGGCAAACCTGTTGCATAATCTGCGCAAACTCTGCCAAAAGACCTTTTCGCCCATGCTCGTCGAGGATTTTCTCCAAACTGACGTCTTGAAGTGCGACCAGCGTCGTTTCGAGCATGTCTAAACCAGCTTGGTTCGCAAACGTGAATACGGGCGATGCCTGCTAGAGAAAATTCTTATGAGCATGAATGGCTCAAGATATTCACTTTCTGAACGGCAAAATGCATCAAAACGCAAAGTTTAATACATGTATATTTTGGCTCAAAAAACATTCAAACCGCAGACCAAACCGAACCGGACCGACAAACCACTCAAACCGCCAAAAAAAATCGGTTTGAGCGGTCCAACGGTTTTTATTTGAACACCCATTAGTTCCTGTTTAGTGTCACGAACAAAAACAAATCTTAATCCGCATAACCAAGTTACAATTTACCATTTTGTCCCCCATTTTGACTAAGTAACCTGTTGATCTTGTAACATCTGATAACGTGGATACCCGTTTTTAAAAGGTTTACGAAAAGGTTACCGACAAACTTGACATCCAAGTCATCACATGTTACAAGTTCAGCAGGTTAAAAAGGGTTAAACATTAAAAAANTTTTGAAATGAGAAAAAAGATTATTTGTCACACTTAGGGGTATAAACTAGTCAAGCTTTAAATGAGCTACTTGAGCTCAAGCTTAATAACCCTCGATCTCGAACACAAAATAGAACTCGTTTAACTTTACCAGACCGAGCTCTATAACACCAAAATTCGACTCGGCTCATTCAAAAACTCCAATTCAATTTTTCAAGCCGAGCCGAGCCATTCGAGCATATACCCTTTTTCGAGCCAAACATGTATATTCTATTTACCCTAAATTAAATTGAAAAAAAAAATCACCAAGCTCAAGCCAATAAACGAGTTAATCGATCTCGATAACTCAAAAAACTATTCGATCTTGAGCTTAGTATTAATTTTTAAACCCGGCTCGATTAACCTACCACTCGACTCAACTTGGCTCGTTTACACTTTACTTACACCCCTACTCAGACTAAATAAGAACTAAAGCAAACTTTATTAAATTTTGTTGCGTTTTGTTACATTTTGCCCTTGTATTCTGAACGATTCACATAGGAAAACCGACCTTAAGTGAGCAACACATAATTGCATCCGCATGAAGCCATAGTGATTTCAAGATGTATTCGGTTCCTTCGCCTCCGGATTTAAGCAGCTCCGTACCCAAGCAGCAACTACGAGGAAAAAAAATACAAAACGAGATAAAACCCGTCAGCAAAATTAGTTTTAAAAAAATGAGTAAATTATGATTTGCGTTCCTCTGGTTCAGAAACCGGAATTTTAGTCCCTAAGGTTTATAGTTCATTGCTATTTTCATCCTTATAATTTACAATTTATTGTTGATTCGCTCATTGTGGCTTACATTTCTTTACTATTTTTGTCCCTCGTACACTTAACGGTCGTAATTAGGCCCAAGGGCTAAAATAGCAATGCATCGCAAACCATGGGGACAAAAATGGCAATTTCTAAACCACGGGAACAAAAATGACAATTTATAAGAAACCACAAAGACTAAAATCGTAATTTACTCAAAGTATTAAGTAAACTACAATTTTGGTCCCTATGGTTTACACGAATCTTAGAAAGTGGTCCCTAGACTTCAATAACAATAGCTATCGTCCCTACTGTTTACATTTTGCATTAAATGTTTTGTCTATACTCAGAAGAGCAAAATTGTAGTTTGCCTTTTTAAACAAAACAGATAAAACAAAAAGAAGGAAAAGGAGACATAAATGCCACTTACTTAGCGGAAATATTTAACGGAGTTAGTGAAAAATGACGATTTTCAAAACAAAATATAAACAGGGACGATAATTGTAGTTACTGAAGTCGTGCTTTTTCGGCAACGAACCTGTAGCTACGGCAAATCCAACGAGCAAGAACATGGGCTTCGGGCGTCCCCAATGGCCCCAAAAGCCCGAGACTCGGGTTGGCGTTCGGAGACAGTGCCGACGCCACCCTCTGAACCGACGATATTATGCTATGAACGTATTGGCGGGCAATAGAAGCCACGGTTTCTTGCATATGGCTCTCGAACGCAAACTCGAACGCAATCGTGATCACGGACCGTGCAGTGCCGCTAGGGGAATGGCGGTCACCGGAGATCTTGGTCCCGGACCCTCCGATCTCGAGAGCAGAAGCGAGATCGAGGGTGCGATTAGGGCTTGAAGGGTCCTGCAAGTTATGGAATCGGTTTTTAGTGAAAATTACGATTTTCATCCTTGTGGTTTGAAAATTGGGATTTCGGTCCAAATGGTTTGCAATTTAATGCTATTTTCGTCCCTAGACTGGTTCCTACCTTTTCATGTGCAAGGTACCAAAACAGTAAAAAAAATAGTAAAATACAATTTTAGTCCCTGTGGTTTGTTATAAATTTCTGTTTTCGTCCCTATGGTCTAGAAATTGCAATTTTCGTCCTTGAACTCATTCATGCCTTTAAGCACAAGGGACCAAAAAAGTAGAGAATTGTAAACCACAAGGACCAAAACAACAATAAATTGTAAATATAAGGACGAAAATATCAATTAGTTACAAACCATAGGGATGAAAACTGCAATTTCGAAACCACAATGGCAAAAATCGCAATTTCTATAACCAACCACGGGGACAAAATTGTAATTTACTCAAAAAGTTAAATAAGGACCCAAACTAAATCGAAAACTAAAAGTACAAAAATAGCAACGAACTACAAACCCAGTAAGTCCTACCCGAAGTTGAGGTTGGGATGGGATCTATGTAGACCTGACCTCTACCCCGAAAAGTAGAGCGGTTATTTTTATACCCCCAACTTGTGTAAAGTATGCGGAAAAAAATTATAAAGCTACTAAAACGATGCGGAAATAGAATAATTAACGTAAAATGCGTAAATTTGGTAACACGAATCCGAACCTTGATTGGGTCGAGAGGAATGATACGAAAACCCGAAGCCAAAAGAGGCGCATCGTCGGCAAACGAAGCGTCGATGGGAGCAAATATGAGTTCCGCACACATGCCAACGGCATTCTCGTCCATTCCATTGCAAAGCTATTATTAAAAATAGAGTTATTCCAACACCGGTTTATGAAAAATGCTGACATGGCATTGAAAAAAATATGACGTGGCAGGTTTATTAAGAGGTTAATAGAATGCTGACATGGCAAGGCAAAAGAAAACGACGTGCTCTAAGGAGCTGTTTGGCAGTTGCTGAATGGTTTAGTGCTGGATGATTAAGTGGTCAGAATGATTAAGAGGCTCTTATGATATAGTGCAAAATAAAATATGGTTGTTTGATGATTATTGGGAATGAAATGAGGGCACCGAATGGTTAAAGGAGGCCCAAGATACAAAATCATTGAGCGGGTTTTAGAACCATTAAGAGGCAGATCTTTTTTTACCTCTTAGCGATTCAGATGTTGCCTCTTAATGGAACCGTTAAGAGGTAAATGCACAGCCCCTAAGTTCCAATAATTACAAAGAGAAAGAACACGCACCTGAAGAAGAAACATGTCCCTCGGCATTAATCCGTCTTCCGGACAATTCCCTACGCCTTCCATCTTAATCACCTCCAATAACTAAACGGGCAAAAACCGAGTTTTACAATCAACTAAACTCCGCAAAGCAAAACCAAACGAACCCAGTATATCTCACCCGAACCCAAAGGTGGGGCCCACAGGCCAAGTGGCAGGTTATTCGAGCTGGGCTCGGAAAAAAAAATCAGGCTCGACCTCGATCAACTTTTTCAAGTCGAGGGTCGAATTCGAGATCGATTAACTCGTTTATGTACTCAAGATCGATGATTTCAATGTTTCAATTATATAATTGAGTACGTTACAATTTTAGTCCCTGTGGTTTCTTATGAATTTCGATTTTCGTCCCTACCGTTTAGAAATTGCCATTTTCGTCCTCTCGTGGTTTACAATTTATTTCTATTTTCATCCCTGGGCAAATTCCTACCTTCAAGTACAAGGGACCAAAATAGTGAAGAAAATGTAAGCCAAAGAACCGTAACAACAATAAACTGTAAATTATAAGGACGAAAATAACAATGAATTACAAACCATAAGGACGAAGACAGAAATTTCTATACCACAAGGACGAAAGTTGCAATTTTGTAAACATATAAATACATTTTTTATGTTTCGATTATATAATGCGTATGATCTCTATGTTTACAAACAAGTCGAGTCGAACACTGGTGTTATGGAGCTCGACGCGTTAGGTTTAGCGAGCTACATTTCGTGTTCGAGATCAACTCGAGCTCGATAATTATTAAAGAGCATTAAAAAACAGGGCTAAAATGGGAAATCGGTCGTGAACCGTGATCTCGACTTACCTCTTCGTGCTCGATCGTATGAGCCAGTGGAAGAGTCACGTGACCCCCGAAATTACTACCGGCTCGAGACCCCGGTAGGCTGCACGGACCAAGCTTAACGGCTGCAGCCGAATAAGCATCGATATTGTTGTCAGCCCATTCCGACCGGTGCTCCCTCAGAAACCGAACTAGGAGGGCTGGAGGAACGTTCTGCAAAATACCCGGAAAAAAAACGCTTAGAAAATCAAAACAAACGAATCCCAGAGAGCAGAGCGATTGTTTCCATGAAAAGTGTGTCAAAATGGTAACGCAAAATTTTACGAAAAGTAAGTTCCAATTTCCATCCATATGGATTGGAATTATTGCTATTTGAGTCCCTGGACTAATTCCTACCTTCTCTGCGGTTTATATGAATCTCGAAAAGTGGTCCCTAGACTTCAATAACTACAATTATCGTCCCTATTGTTTACATTTTGCTTTGGAAATCATGGTTTCTTTACTCAAAAGGACCAAAATTGTAGTTTACGTGATTTCTTTATTCAAAAAGATAAAAAGACATAAATGTCTCTTACTTAACTGAAATATTTAGCGGAATTAGTGATCAAGAACCATTTTCAAAGTAAAATGTAGAGTTGTAGACAGTAGGGATGATGATTATCCTTATTGAAGTCTAGGGGCCACTTTCAAAGATTCATGTAAACCACATGGACCAAAATTGTAGTTTACTCAAATACAAGAGACCAAAAGAGTAAATAAGTTTAAACCACAGGGACCAAAACAACAACAAATTTTAAATCATAAGAATAAAAACACCAACGAATTACAAACCACAGGGACGAAAACCGCATGCTTTAACAAACCACAGGGACTAAAAACATAATTTACTCGTTTACGAACGACCGACCTGTAAAAGCATCGACGCTTTTGCACACAATATGGAATTGCCGACCGTTGGATATCCGTTCACAAAAGGCGGATTAAATCCCATAAGTTTTTCCGGAGTAGAGTTGACGAGAATGGTGACATCATCAACCCGATCATTAGCCATCAACGACCAACCCTCATCGGTGAACCCGTTGACCGCCTCGTTGAACCCCCGGCTCAACCGCTGGCTAAGTGCTCGTAATGCTGCGGGTCTACGGCCCCAATTTGGGGAACCCGATTGCGAAACTTCAAGAGCTATTTGCCTCAGTTGGCGTAACGCCTATAAAGGTACGAAAAATAAATATTTTACAAGTCTCGTTATATGCAAAGTTCTATAACGATCGTTAAAGAATTACCATCATTGTCATTTTCTGAGCAAGCACAATCGGTGATTCGTATAACGGGCGTAGGACTTCGGGCACGCTCCAGACCTACCCAATGAAACAAGTGCACAAATTCAAAAGTATGAAAATCCGTAAATTTTGTCATAAAACAAATGTCCACAATGAAAAAGGCACACAGTTTTAGATATGTGACTATTACGGTATTTTATTAACTAGATGACGATTTTACCCTTAATGGCGAATAGAGTAATGAATTTCCCTCTCTCATAAGTCATAATCAATGGTAGAATTGGAAAGTAGGCACTTAATTCTGAAACTTGACATTTATTTTGGAATAAATTAAAATAAGAAACATTTATTTTAGGACGAAAGGAGTACAATATACAATTTATTATCTACCTCTAAATTCATTACACTTTCTAATTAGCGAAATGACAATTTTGCCCTTAATAGCAAATAGGGTAATGAATTTCTGTCTCGTAATCAAGGGTAGAATTGGAAAGTAGGCACTTAGTTCTGAAACTCGACACTTGTTTTAAGACAATTAAAAATAAAACAAGAACATTTTATTTTAGGACGATCAGAGTAGTATACAAAATTTATTATTTACCTCTAAATCCATTACACCTTTTAATTAGCGAAATGACAGTTTTGCCCTTAATGGTGAATAGAGTAATGAATTTCTCTGACTCGTTATCAAGGGTAGAACTGGAAAGTAGGCGCTTACTTATGAAACTCAACAATTATTTTGGGACAAATTAAAATAAGAACATTTATTTTAAGACGGACGTAGCATACTCAGTTTATTATTTACCTCTAAATTCATATGATCCACGATGTGAATGATCGAACCGCCTCCTTCACAGGGACGAATCAAGTACCCACTAGGCAGCATTTCGGCTCGCACAAAGTTTGGGACTGACGGTATGCTCGGACCGTTGTGCGTATTCGTCAGTGATCGTTCACAAACCTACGCACAAAGTCCAATAACGAGAATGTAAGTGTTAGGAATCCAGCTATGAAACCAAACAAGCGCAGTGAAACCACTCTTAGAATACAAATCGTGCATACCATCGATCGATTTCATTGGTTAAATTAATGAAAAATTTTCATTAAACTATTAAATGTGATGAACATGTTTCATATATTTGTGTTTGTATGTAAAAATGAAAATGTTTCATGAGATGATGAGAATAAGGAAAATACATAAAACAATTTCATCAGGATGAAAAAATACATGAAAGAATTTCATCTTTATATACAGACCACCAAAACATGAAACAATTTCATCAATAAATCAATTATATAATATAATTTCATCATATAAAACAATTTCAATGAAATTACATGTTTGTATTCTAAGAGTGGTTTGTATTTGATCGCTCTCCTATATATATATATATATATAGAGAGAGAGAGAGAGAGAAAGATTCAAACGAGAAACATAACTTTTTAAGAGAACGTGAGAAGCAATCTCAGCCACT
>LUCG01242900.1:755-15640 GCA_001633085.1 Carthamus tinctorius
CCCTACATTGAATGTGTGAATATTCATTCATTATTATCATGGCTTAAATTATGAAACAAAATAAAATCAGATATTTTTCAGACTAGATAGAGGATTAAAATTAGTTTGTTAGAATTGTTTGATTTGTATTGAATATGACCCATNCATATATATATCACCATTGGCATTTATTCCTTCTAGAGTTTGTCATAAAATAATTAAATCGAATATGATGTCCAATAATGAACTAGATTTCTTCCATTCCGTAGTATGTATTTCATTTTATCATATATGGATAAATTTGTTTGTGTATTACTGTATTTGTATATATTAAGAAGATTTTCATCTGGTATGTTTTTCACTACTAAATAGTCATTTATAGTTGTAATTCTCATTAAACTTATTATAGATTATTACATTAATTAAATATTCAAATGAATTTATGGGTTAAATGGGATGAGAAAGTTTATGTTGAGCCATATATAAGAGCATTTTTAACAAAGTTTCAAAATAGAGAGAATTCCAGACAAAAAATTAGTTATATTTTCATGGGTAACAAACTTGGAAATTAATTGTTAAAAAAACTTAAATCCACCTCTAAATATAGAAAAATGGGTATACTTATATAGTATTTAATTAGTAATAATAATTTAAATATTAACCATTTAAAAGTTGGAATTAAAATAAAGTTAGGTTATTTCTCTCTTTAAACTAAGAGCGGAAGGAATTGAGTGTTTACGATGATTTAAGTCAGTTACAACGTTTAAAAAACCAGTATAAGTATGAACATAAATCCATATTTCATATATTACGGACAATTAAGTCTTTTAGCTTTAAATTGTCAAACATCTTAAAGTTTAAAAACAAAATACAAGTTTGAAAAACATTGTTTATTTGGTTTATGAGTTTTACATATCTATTTTTATTGATTAAAAAATCCTAAATATTAACAACTCTAAAGGATAAACTCCAACTTTTAGTTTTAATCTTCTGTCCTATTCAAAATTCATATTTTACTCACATGATATCACACATAAATCTCTAAATATATATGTAGGTCCAATGTTTATTTAAAGATCTTTAAAAAAACATTTAATTGCGTAAAATATTTATCGTATTATTTATATATTTTAGAGTAGATTACATATTTGGTCTCTATCGTTTACATTATATTGTATTGTTGGTTCCTATTTTGAGACCAAATATATTGCACTATTGATCTATTTGGTTTTTATTAATATTTATAAAAACTTTAGGATAAAGTTTTAATCATTTAAATGAAGAAAAAAAATAGATGAATATATATGACCAAAATGATGTTTTTTTTTATTCTAAGGATGGAAAAAGGTAGTCAAAGACGCAAACACGACCATAATGAGTTCCATTTACATTGGAGCTATCATTCAATATTGCCTTTTACAAACTTTATTAGGTATGAGTTATGTTATGATTCGGATTCTTAGTTTAAAATCTAGTCTTTAGTATGTAGATCGAACTGAATAAGAATTAAGGAGTTATTTACCAAATGTTTATTGGATAAGCGTTTACTAGTAAAAATTACCGCTCTTATTTACCTTAGTAAAAATGAAATTATTAAAAAACCAAAAAAAGACTCTCGAAATCAACCAGAAAAAAAGAAAATGTTGTCAAAGTCAACAAAAAAGGTTAGAAATCTCCTAAAATCAACCAGAAAAACTAAAAAAAAGTTCCCTTGAAACTATGTAATTAGGCTCAAAACATAACGGGCGATTTTGCGCACCTTTAATCTACCTTGAAGGTGCTCCCACTAGGAAAAATTTCATAATCCACCACTTGTGGTGAGTGGTGACATTAAAATCGCAGTGACAAACAATGGATGGAGGTGGTCCGTGCCCGTGGCAGCAATGACTGAGTCGGCCACTAAAGCAAATGTTGTGTCAAGTTATATCAAAATAAGGGCAGATTGGTACTTTTTCTAGCTTTGTCACATCTTATTTAACCTATTTTTGTTAAGCAAAACAAGTTTTTTTCTTTCTATTCCATCTGATCGTACTGAGTATATGTCATATCAAACAAACGTGGAACAATTAGCTTTGTTCTACCATATCCTATCATATTAGGTCCGTAAAAAGGATCGTTTAAGTTTTATATAATTTATTGTAAAAGTAAAAATATACATAGAATTCATAAATTTGTTAAGTTAAAAACAATACAAGATAGCACAAAAGATAGACTTTCATCCCTAAGTTGGGTTGGTGAATGGGATAATTACAACTTATCCTTAAAAACCCCATTACACAATAGTCAAACTCCCATAGCTCCATTTCTTCACAATGCTCCAACCATGATTATTTGATTTCTTTTTCAATGTTTAATTATTTGTGGGTTTACGTTAGATATTTAGATAGTCGGACATCGATTTCTTCTCCGATTGGTAAAATTTTTTCACTGATCACACATTGATTTCTTTAGAGTTTCGATTTGCTAACTGATTCGAATGCAGTCTCACTGATTCACAATCGATTTCTAGGGTTTGGAATTTGGGATCGGTTTTTTGCTGGTTTCACTGATTTGGGTATTCGATTTGCATCGATTTCACTGCGATTGATCGTTGTGTAGCTGTTATCCAAAATCTGATAAGCAATAAGTTAATTCAAACACTTTTTATACAACTCCGTTTCCATACCACATAAGTTGATAAACATTTTTACCAGGAAAATATAAGTTGTTTTAGATAAGCAATTACAAACACCCCTTAAGAACCGAATAAAAATAACATGTATAAATTATAATCATAATAAATATATATATATATATATCATTTTTTTTATTTGAAAAAATAGTAAATATTTGATGACAAAAATGATGCGTAATAAATGCGGGAGTGGGTAGCATAAAAAGGAAACCGGCTCGAAAATCTTGAATATTTGATAGACGACTTTGACTTATAATATTAAATTTAATAATCTTTTTTTCTTTTTCTTTTTTTGCTTTATTTTTAAATTCGCTTTGTCCACGTTCTTGAATCTTGTCGTTATGAAAACGAAAACCACCACAAGTAAATGTAAATGGTTCGGTTTCAGTTATTCCTATTGAACCAGATCAAACCATCAAAATTGTTAAATCCCACAAGTTAAACAAGAATCTTGCATCAGTAACGTAATTCTTTTAGACACTGTTATTCTTGGAAAAAGAAACGAAATACCAGTGTGAATAACGAAAAGAATATAATAGCAAGAAACCAATGAATTAAAGGGGCTGAACAATATGTCGTCGTCACATCTTTTATCATTCTCGGAAAATACACCATTGACTTGAAAAGTTATGGGACACGAAAGTCAACCGGTTTTGGCCATACTTCTTGTTACGTTTGTGTACGGTAACGTTCTTTGGTCCCATACTAATGATGATTTAAAAATGTTTATATAATTCTATATTATTGAAAAACAATTTCAAAACTATAAAAAATGAATTTATATGAAAAAACAACATAAATTTTGATGGTTATAGTTTCACTCGAATGACCCACAGATAGCAAGTAATCACAAAATCGAAACCGTTAGCTGGTAGTCTAACTTTGCAACAAATGGTCAATGCCACACAAGTTGTAAAATGTGTAATCTTTTCAACATTATGGACTTATTTGGACAATCGTACGTGGTGATATAAGCAACAATGACACCTAGGGACCCATCAATGTAAACTATTGTCTAATCCAATTATAGTTGACTGAATCAATAACGATGAATTGATTAAAATTTGATATCCGGTTCTACTTGGATCCGATTAGATACAAAATAAATCAAGTCAGTTGTTGAATGTTCTCTCTTAATCGATTCGATATCAATGATGAAAGCTTTATTATATGTGACTTGTATTTGGTGCTTTGGTGTGCTAGCACTTTTGTTTTGCATATGATTTATGCTCGTTAATTTGATAGTCATTGGCAGTCGATTTAAATGAATAATTGGTTTAAAAATTTGATGTATTCAATTTCGATCAAATAAGTAACCAATAATATCTAATAGATAGAACTAATTGAATTCAATCATTCATTGGGTTGGATCAGATCGGATCAGATGGATCACATGAATCTTGTGTGTTAGTTTAAACAAAGATTTGAAAAGGAAGTTCTTTTTTCTTGTCAACCATAGATGTCCAAACCAGCTTAAAAGAAAGGTATTGGTAACTGTTGTGCGCGTTAAATAAGGTTCATGAAACCAGATCCTTGGAGTTGGAGAGAGGAGCCCTAGAAGCCGAGGTCTAAGGTAGAGAGAGCCAATTTTCGCCCGACCCAACCTAGACCGGCCTCGGTCAAGTCCAACCCGTATTAGACCAGGCATGACTCTAAGACCCACATCTCATTTTGGGCTATCATCTTTAAGCCCACAAAATAAAAGTGTATTTGTGCTTTGTTTATTTTAGCCCACAAAGAAACAAGAACATAATAATAGTTTGTGTTTAGGTTCAATCTTTCAAAAATCAACACCACCAACCTTTGGCAATCTACATGAAGCCCAACGAACATGGTGCGTTTGGTGCACGAAATATGATAGAACAAGAAATATGTCTTACGTTTTGTGTGGTGTTTAGACTGAGACAGATCAAGACGGAGTGGCACCAAATTAAGTGGGACAAATATCCGAGAGATGGATAAGTCAAGTTCAGTGAATACTAAACTACCAACATCAGGTAAAACCCTAAACCCTTACACAGTTCTTTCAACCATCTATCTCGGTTTTGTCCACCTTATAAGCTTCTCACGTTCCGTGAAAGCAGGCTCCCCGTTCATTAGATGGAGAAGACTTTCCGGTCAACAGTCATGTGCAATAACAAAGCTAGACAAAGAAGAAAGAAAGGTTTGCAATTAAGTGAAACTTTAGTGGCATGGATGTATTGGACATATACCATACTTCATATACCTTAATACAAAAACTTTAGCATACCTTAATATGAAAGTATTGATTCTCTAACATATTTTAACCAACCTTAGGACTAAGTTTGTCAGCAGCTTAATGAGCTTAATGAGACCCATAACTTATTTGGTAAGCAGTAAGCTATAAATGACTGGGTGGTAGTGGCTTAACGATATCAAAAGTAGTTTATTCACTAAGCTTCTAGGGGAGCATTAACACTCTTTTCATCTATGAAATAAGTCTCCCAAATAAAACCTTACCGATCCATACAAGCATATTAAGTCACAAAGACAGCTTTATCCATACAAGAGTTAACTGAAAACCAACCAAACATCCACCCGCACCTTAACATAAAAGAACATTGAACTTTACCAAACATTAACATGTTAAGGTATGTTAAAGTGCCTAAATACAAGAAACTAAAAGACCAAAATACCCTCTTTCACAAAAACGCACGGGATTATCCTCGTTGGACCAAAAGCGATCGACGGTTGCAAAAGGATTCTCACGGACTCGTTGGACCAAAAGCGATCGACGGTTGCAAAAGGATTCTCACGGAAACAGAGAATTCTCACCGAAAACCAACCGTAATTCAATATATATGATAGAAAAAAAAAAAAGAGACTATTATTCAAAGCTTCCTCATAATCTACACTGCATCCACACAAAGTTTAACAACATTTGAAATGCTAAAGTTAAATACATACTTCACAACTATTAAACAAGCTTATAGATGAATTTATGGAAAATAAGATTACCTTTCAGGCTACAAGCTTAACTAACCTGCTTAATCTTTTAAGCCGTTGATAAAACATACCGATCGTAGATCTCGTGCTGCTGATGCCGATCCGAATCGCTCGATTCTACCGGCAGCCTCGAACCGCCAAAACAGAAGTACTGATTCACCGACCTCCGGTTATTCACAACCCCGTCTTCTTTATGCACGATCCCGTCATCAAACATCTGGCTCGACCCCACGATCTCGATCCCCGAATGTGAATTGTGCGAAGAAATCGACGATCTCGAGAACGAATCAGACCGTGATCTTCGGTTCAGATGCGGCATCGCTTGCATAACTCCATTCACCAGTCCCGAAGCGTGTTTCTTTTTCGCGGTCGGGCTCGCGAGATTGCTTCTAGCGGCAAGCGATCGCTTGTTGTTCGAAGGGGGTGACGGTTTGGAGTATCTCTGCCGTAACGGTATCGGGGGCTCCGGCGATTTCGTCGGTAATTTCGGACAGTCGTCCACTGTCTTTTTCGTTTTCGGCCACCGAAGAAACCGCTTTATACCTTTGTGCTTCTTCTTGTTCGGACTCTTGGACTCCGTATTCGGGTTCGAATTCGAGTTTGAGTTTGAGTTCGAGTTCGGGTTTTGTTGACTCGGTTCCGCAGCATCCGTCGTGAAAACCGGAGTACCACAAGCCGTGGAGGGGGTATTTTCGGTACCGGAGTGCAAGAATATCTCGGAATCGGCAACAACGAACGTGGTTCCGGGGCTTCCACCGGTGCTCCCTTTTCTCAAATGGGAAGCGAGAATCTTTTGAGCGGTGTAATCTTGATTTCCGAGAATAGCCCCGGCGTTGATGAGCTGCCGTTTGAGCACTTCCGATGAGGCCGATGAGGGTCGTTGCTTGAGGAGATCGAGCGGGGTCAGACCGTGGTTATCACGCTTATTGACGTTAATCGAGCAAACAGTCATAAGTAACTCGACGAGATCGCTATCGATGTTCCCGAGAATGGCTGAATGAAGAGCGGTTCTTCCTTCGTTATCGGTCGAGTTGATGATTTCTTGGATATCGAAGGCTTTTGAGCAGACTAATTGTTTCATGAGAACGATCTGGCGGTCGAGCCTTCGGAAAGTCGGAGTTTGGAAACCGGTCACGGCCGTGTGCAAAAACGTCTCTCCGGCGGTGTTTTTCGAGTGTACGGAAGAAGGGGATGCCCGGATTAAAATGTCAACCACCGATATGTGGCCCCGGGAAGCCGCTACGTGCAGGGCGGTGTTGCCTTGTTTGTCTACAGAGTCGATGATTTTATACGAAGATACGAGATATTTGACCACCTGGATTTTGCAACAGATAACTTTTATTTATCTAAGTATTTTAGCACTTAGGATATGTTCAGCAAACTATCTGAAAAGCTAGTTGTTAGTGTGCATCCACAATGGTAGATTTTATTGAAGCTTTTTTGTACAAAAAATTTGGACCCACGAGAAGAAAAAATGAGCATGTTACCGTATAAGCAAAAAAAGTGATTTTTTTGTGTCGAGCTTTTTCATAATCTTACGTGGCCAAAATGCTCTTGAACAAGCTCAGTTGTGGATAGCTTTAGGTGATAAGCTAGTCATATTTGGTAAAAGCTAGATGACGGCAAAAAATGGCCTAAAAGCGAATGCTAATTTATTTGGTAATTGAAAAAAGAAGTGAATGAACCCCTTAAGCTTATTGTTTCAGAAAGATAGTTAACCTAACCAAATATGGCTTTTCCAATAAGCTCAACAAAAAAACTAGCTTAAGGGGTTTGTTTTCGGGTAACCGTGGGTTTCTGGGCCCTAGGGTTTTTGGCAAAGTGATTTGAGGGAAGATGAGATTTTCATTATATTCCCCTGAGCCTTAAGCAGTGCGCCACAACCCATATGAACCCTAGATTCAAACCGGGGGAAAATGAGATTTTCACTAGCTTATGGACCTATCTACAACATCTTGACCATAGATAATTCACCAATGTGTTTCTTTACCATGAAACAAACCGAATCGTGTGATTCCAATGTGTCTCAAGGTAGACAATCAAGATTAGTGTACATTATGTCATTATGTGATATAAGTAAGAAGCGGAAAGTTCAATAAGAATCATAAATATTACGAGAACCGTAAGAACCAAACCAACTGGTTAAGAATTATTCACAATGAATCTACCTAATTTCATGAAATATCATGCATTTTCGGCATTCGTGATATTCATTATGAATAATTCATGAATAATTGGTTTTCAACTAAGGGGGGCTGTTTGGTTGGTTTTTCATTAAGCACTGAATGGATATATGTAGATGTCTAGGTGGATCAATCCGTCTGTATAGATTAAGATGGTTTTCTGTTTGGGAGTGTTTTTTCATAAATGGAAGGAAGGAGTGTTTTAATTAGGAGGAGTGGGTCTGGAAAAAACTTGGTTTTCTGCATAAAGCTCTCCCTTGAATAAGCCACTTTCTATATTATTAAGCCACCACCAAACAGTCATGTATAGTTGACCGAATAACCTACCAGTCCCATTAAGCTCACTAAGCTGCTAAAGAACCAACCCTAAGATTACTTCAATTAATTAACCAACAAAAAGATAACACGAATCATCGATAAAGAAGACTAAAAGATGGACTCAAAAAAGAAACCCGTACCTCAACCTGCCCGCGGCCAGCTGCCGTGTGTAAGATCGTCGATCCCTGAATATCTCGATAACCCAAAACCCCGTCATCAGAACAATCGCCAAGAAGCTCCTTTAGGATATTCAAGTTACCGCCTCTTGCCAACGCATGAACCGCTCTGTTCTTCATTTCCTGCTTATAAGCAGACGGAATTTCCCCAATATGCTCTTCCAACTCTCTACCATTACTCGCCATAAACCTCGGAGACATTGCAAAATCATAAATCAGCCGAAAAACCTCCGTGTTCTTGCTCCTAGCGGCAGCGTATAATATATCCGTCACGCCATACTCTCCTTCCCCAAAAACCAAAAGCGGGTCTTTGTGCAACAATTCCCGAACAAACGGGAGATCGCCGGCCGAGGCGGCAGTGTACAGCAGCCACCCGCCGTAACCAGACCCAATTAACGAGTTTTTCCCCCTTTTAGTGTCGCCTTCATGTAAGAGCTTTTGGGCAACATAAGAACGATTCTTGGCAACGTCATCAAACTGTTCTTCGTCGTCCCAAACGACCTCAAGGCGGTGGATTCGGCGGAGGGATGACAGTTTGATGAGGTGGTTACCATCTAGCCGCAGAAGCTCACGGACCAAATCGTAGTGGCCGTTGGCAGCAGCCCAATCGATTGGGGAAGCATACCACCATTGGTCACCGGTGCTCTCCCATCGGAGAGGGAAATAAGTTGGAGGCATCAATGAAGAAAATGGAAATCTTGAAAAACCAGTAGAATAGTAGAATTTCAACTGGAAAAGCAGCAAAACTTCAATTAGAATAAGTATAATGAGTTCTTAAATCAATCACTTAAATAAGGTAAGAGACATTCAATCTATGAAATTAAAGGGGAATTAATACAGACCCTACTGAGATTAAAAGGGAATTAATGTAAAAAGGACCTAAGAGTATCTCCAACAACATATATGTTATAACTTTTTAATATAGAGTATCAAAAGTCAAAATCTTTACAAAAATTACATCCAACTCCAATAGTTACTTTGTTTTAGCGGTTCTAGCATTAACTATTATTATAATATTATATGCATTTGTTAAATTATTATTTCTCTCTTCTAAACATTTATTTTCAATACATCTTACGACGGAAGAGAAATAAAATACTACTTCTCACTCATGTATAGAATTTTTAGTGATTTCTAGCATCTCCGACAAGTATGCTATAATTTTTCCAAAATGGAGTGTCAAAAGTTAAAATCTTTAAAAAGAATTACATTCAACTCCGACAAGTGCTTTACTTTAGCAATTCTTTCATTAACTATATTATTAAAATATTAAATGCATTAATTAAAATATTAAATATTATATTATTAAAATATTAAAGACATTCAATGTCTTATTTTAGCATCTCTTTTTCCCCTGTATTTTATCATAAGATATAGCATAGCTGTTTGAAAAATCTCTATTTTAGCATTGCGGTTGAAGATGCTCTACACTCTACCTTTTTCCATTTTACAATATTATATAACGTAGCTGTTGGAGCACATATCTCCTCTAAGGCATTGTTTAGTAAACATAAACTAGCTTATAAGCTAGCTTATTTCTTGTGTACATGTTTGGATGGACAAAAAGTAGCTTATAAGCTAGTTTTTTGATAAGCTACTTGGAGGTAGCTTTTTGGAGCTTTGTCCAATTATACCCCTATTAATATTAATTATTATATCCCAATATACCCTTTTTGGTCATTTTACATACTCATGAGCTAGTTTTTGCCGAACATAATAAGCTAGCATATCCGCTACCAGCTAGCTTATCATGGCCTAAATGACCAAAAATTCTATTATAGCATAACTTTGAAGCACAAATCTCCCCTAAATAACCAAAATTTTCTATTATAACATAGCTATTGGAGTCTGGAGATCTCTAAGAACAAACAGCATGTGAGGCTAACCACCATAGATCGTATCAGAAAGATCAGCACGCCCACTCGAACAAATTATGACAGCTATTAAAGGCAATCTCGAATCATCATTACGAACAGTTGAAACCAATCCAAAAGCAATAATACTTATATATATATATATATATATATATATATATTAAATCCCTAATTAAACGAATCAAGGACAAACAAACAGAACAATCACATGACAAAGTTAAACACCGATTAAAGTGAAATTCAGAAAGGGTTTACAAACCCTACACACACAAAAGAGGAAAATTCTCATCGATTTGAGGTTTAAAAAACCCCAATTTTTTGACAGAAATGAGAAAAGTTGATGCCTGCATGTATGGCGACAGTATATTAAGGGGGAGATTCAATTGTAAAAGCGTAATGATTAAAGATGGAGGAGAGATACCTGAAGAAAGTAGTTTGCAGACCAAGTGTTCGATAAAATGGCGTAGAGAAGAGAAGAAAAAGTTTTGGAGAGTTTCAATGGATTTTGATATCTTTCTAAAATGCGAGTTTCGATGGTATTTGTTCTACACTGTCATTTTCCACTTCGTACGAATATATATATATATAATTTATTAACCAAAACAAANTATTTAAGGCTTTGCCCCGACTAATCCCGACAAGAATAATTGACAGCTAAAACATGTTGTTCTGAGTTAATTCCCAGTGGCCACAATCTGAGAGCGCCTAATCTCGGCAAGATTAATTGACAGCTAAAGCATGTCGTCCTGATTTAATTCCCAGTGGCCACAATTTGAAAGCGTCCGAATTTGAACCTAGGATAGAAGGGGCTAATAAACCACTTCCTTCACAGGCCTTAGCCAGTACGCCACAACCTCATGGTTTATATTAACTTATTATTATAGGGATGAAAATTGTTAAAAAGGTTGTAAGTCAATATAAATTATTTATAAAAATGATGAAGGTCTATTTATTATGATTTAAATATTTATAAAATGTGATTAATTTTTTTTATTAATTATGATAAATACTTATTTTTTAATATTTTTTATAAATGTTTGTATTATGATAAATAAATTTCTTTCATTTTTATAAATATTGATTTACAATTTTTTTATGATTTATAAAAGAATTTATTTATTATTATATTTATAGACTAAAAGTTAATGTGAGAACTCACAAGTGTTTAATATAATTAGATCATTAATCATTGTTAATTAGGATTGTTATGGAATAAATATTTTTATTATTGAAAAAGAAAAAGGAAATGAATAGGAAAAAATAATCTTTAGAAAGAAAAGGAAAGAAAAATGTTATTTTTATAAGCATCTAATTTAAAAATTATATCATTTATGGTAAAAGAATGATAGTTTTGTATTTTTAGTAACTATTTAAATGATTGTAATTTATTTTCATTCCTTTCACATTTAGGAGAAGTTTGAGAGAAAACTTATTATTATTTTCCTTTTGTTTCATTCTCTTTCTTTTTAAAAAAAAAAAGTTTCATGGACATGAGTTTTTTTTGTTTTACTTTCCTTTAGTTTCCCTTTTTTTCTTTGTAAAAAAGAGCTTGAGAACACAACGTAAAAGTCATTTGTGAGCAACTTAACGTATTTAACATGATCCGGAGCATATTCAACAACTTTGTTATCTCATTTTTTAAAAACATTATTTTAATATATTCTGTCAATAGTATAACTGATTTTTTAAAAAGTTTATTGAAATATTAAATGTAGTTGTATTTTAATAATATAAGTAATGACGGAACCACAATAATCCTTAATTAAAATTAGAATGGGATTCCAACTCAGCACCTTTTCTAAAACATAAAAGTTTGTTGGAGTTGGAAAATTGTTTTTTTAAAGATTTTGACTTCTCATTTGCTATTTTAGAAAATTATTTTAAAAAAAAGTTGTTGGAGATGCTCTTACGTTTTATTCTGTCAGTTTTATACATGACTGTTTGGTAGAGGTTTAGACGATGTCGAAAATGATTTATGGCATGTTTGTTAGCAGCTTAATGAGATTAATAGAACTCATAACTTATTATGTCAGCTATACATGATTGTTTGGTAGTGGTTTAATGGTATGGAAAATGACTTATTCAATAAGTTTGTAAGGGGACATTTTATGCAAAAAGTCAAGTTTTTTTTTTTCAACACGCCCCTTGCAATAAAAAAACACGCACCTTCCACTTATGAAATATCCCTCCCAAACAAAAACGTTTTCAATCTATATAGACAGATTAATTAACATAAACAACTTTATCCATACAAAACTTATTAAAAGACCAACCAAACAACCCCTTATTCACCAAGCTTCTAGGAGACAACATTATGCACACACAAAAAACAAGGTTTTCCAAACCTGTATCTATAGATTAAAAAGCACGTTCCTTCCTTCACAACCTATACCAATGAATTAATCCATGTATGCAATTTGTATATACAAGACTTAATGGAAAACCAATGAAATATTCCTTAAGTTTTAAAATAACTCGTAAATGAGTTTATAATGAAATTTTCAATTGATCTCTAATTATGATCGTTCCAGGGTTGGAGATCTCTTTCTATCATAACTAAATTTAAAGCTTGTAACCTATAACTTATTACTGCATAAACACAACTTTTTATAAGTTCCATATTTGAACTTCATAAAAATAACTTTTAACTAATTGACAAATACATGCTAGTTGTAACATTTTGGTTATGCTAATGTTTATTGAACATTAGATTGAAAATCTACATTTTAAACTTATATAGAAATGATTGCTTTACTGTATCTAGTTATCTACCAAATACCTTTGGTACTGTACCCACCTGTTCCACTAGTCGGTGGCATGAATTATTGGTGTCGTTAACAAATTAGGGGTCAGGATGTAGCCACTTATTGAACCACAGCGCCTCTATGGTTACCGACATACACATACAAAAGCAGATAAATATAGATATATCATATATACATGCATTTATGAATGTATTGTGAATTTGCTTAAGAAAATATTTATTTAAAGCAATTTTCGAAATATGAGAGGTACGATATAGACAAATGCACCATAGATGGACCATACCCACAAAGAATAGACCTAAATGTCACCATGTGATGTCCATCTTTATTTTAGGTACCACTCTTTATTTTCTACCACCACATTCTACATTCCACATGCATATTGATTTTGACATATAAGATCATCCAAAATACAAATTAAATTAAATAAAAATATTTTTTTCATAAAAGTATAAAGTTATGTATATTCTAATGTTGATTTTTAAGCACAATAATTAATCAATTGAAAATTTTATATTCAAACATATAAGAAAAATGTGATATTGAAAATTTTAGATATAGGAGTGATGTGGTTTTGATATATGCTTTTGGCAATAATAATTGAAGTAATAATTTTAGCTTCCTCCACTATCAAAATAGTACTTGTAAAGCTACCATTTCACATGGCCTTAATCACATATATAAAAAGGGTATGTCCCCCCTATCCTACTCTTACTATTACTCCTCCCTCTTATCTTTAACTTTATACAATAGATGAATTAAAATTATTCAAATATAAAACTATTATATATATATATAGAGAGAGAGAGAGGTGGGTTCATATGAGAAAGACGTCAATTTAAGAAAATGCGAGGACGATTCTCAGCCACACATTTTCGATTACGGTGGACACAATCACGGAGAATTGACGCGATTCATGGAGGTTGGAGATGATTAAAGGAGGAGGACCCGATCAAAGCCGCATTTATTGACCGGATGAGTGGTTGAGAATCGTCTTCGCGTTTTCTTAAAATGATATGTTTCTGGCATGAACCTTTCTCTCTCTCTATACATACATACATACATACATACATGTAAATGATCAACGGTGTGGATTAATTCAGTTCATAAATTATCTCTAAATCACATTTCAAAATCATCTAAAAATTAGAAGATAAACCAAATCAATGGTTACGATTAGGTTTCTAAGAATCCCTTGGCTTGTATTTGATATTTCCCTTATATATACACACACACGTGTGTGTGTGTGTGTTTATGTACACACAAGTAGATGAAAGTGTTCAATTGATAACACTTTCATTTTATGAAAAACAACAAAAACATTTTTTTTATCGTAGTTAACCACATATGATAATGTAGTACATCATATATGATACTACATTAGAGATGCATGTGGTATTTGGCACGACGAACCAAGTTGTTCACATACTACTAGATCCCTCTACATGTATTATCACGTGTGACAAAGGTGTGTTCGTGTTCCATATAATAAAAGTGCTATTGCTTGCACTTTCACATCTACATAGGTGTGCACACACACATACACATATATAAGAAAAATTAACTATACTTTTTTTTCTTCATATTAATAGTATAACCAGAAAAAACGTAAGTGGTTGCTCTTATTTAGATTGTTCCAATCCCATGTTGATCACATGCACCATGTATTTTGACAAAGCATTAGAGATGCATAAGAGCTACGCCAGTCTCCCATTTTAGTAAAGCAAAAAACTTTCGATCTTAATACAAAAAACAAGCCTCTATTGAGCTTTTCCTAGTTTAGCTTTCGAGGTTAACCAACTTATTTCAGGTCGGTCTTCAACCATGTACCGGAAACAAAAAATCGACCCGATTAAAGCTTCTAAGGCCGCGATACCAACCCTACATCATCCAAGCTTACCAAGCCTCAAAACTGGGTTCTGGTTCGGCCTTGGGTTTTTTTGTAATTT
>LUCG01242946.1:0-12477 GCA_001633085.1 Carthamus tinctorius
TTTTGTATTGGCTTTCCAAATTTAGCAAGTTCATGGTGTTCAATATCCATATTCAGTGTTCCAGTCTAATAAATATTTTTTTGATATAATCATTTCATCAATATAATGAAGTTGTATATTTAGTTTGCCCTATTTTAGTTGTTGGGAATCAGGTTCAAAAACAACAAACAATAAGTAAGCCCTTTGATTCGCATGCTTCAGTGTCTTCTTTTTGTATTTAGTTTGAATTAAAGTCCTGCTTGTTTAAACGAGTTATTGTATTTTAGAGAATGCTTGTAAGTTGTTTTATTAAGATACTTGAGCTAGTTAGCCTTGTAACCTCAACCATCAATCTCTTATCATCATCTAAGAATAACTAACTAAATGCGAAGTTTTCTAAGTTAAGTATTCTAGTTAGTAATCATCATAACTACGAACTATCTTTAACCAAAAACCCCTATCAATGAACTCCATACTTTCACTTATTTTAGCTAAATCATATGAACAAAATTCTTGTCTTCATGACTAGCCAATCCATTGATCCAGATGTGATGACAACATACACACCAATCTTAGATAATTTTGTGAGATAAAAGAAAATTAATTTATATTTTTTTGTGATCAACATCTAAAGCTTA
Source organism: Carthamus tinctorius (assembly GCA_001633085.1). Classification (NCBI taxonomy): domain Eukaryota; kingdom Viridiplantae; phylum Streptophyta; class Magnoliopsida; order Asterales; family Asteraceae; genus Carthamus; species Carthamus tinctorius. The sequence goes on from LUCG01242946.1 coordinate 618, forward strand.
CAATAAGGTCACATAATGTTGTTTACAGAATCTTCTGAGAGCCCGACCGAACTACTCGTTTAACCTCTTCACAACGACTGTAGTCGGTTTTCCGGTGATAGAGAGTTGTGCTTTGTACACCCAACCATATCCACCCTTTCCGATACATGTTTCGAAATTATTGGTAGCTAATTCTATATCCTGCAGTTGCAACTTAAGATGTTGCGACTCTCTCAAGCCTGACATAATTATATGTTGATGAGTTATATAATCAAGTTAATAACTTTTAGCTAGAATCATAAAAGGGCTAGCTGCTTATGAATGTTTACAAAAGGAAATGAGAAGAAAATAAGCACTCATAAACGCATTATAGTAGTTCAATAAAGGTAAGAAGTAGAAATAGAAACCGGGTTAATGAGTGTTTGTGAGTTCAAACGAGTTTAAATAGCCAAGAGTGTTGTTGTTGTGCTTGTTTTAGTGAATAGAAGAATCATGACTTAACTTGGTCACATGTCTTAAATCCATGCTTAGTGCAAATGTATATGAATAAGATGTCTGCAAACAAGTTAAGTAAACATGTAAGTTAGCATATTTAATGAATATGATTGAGTGGTTTGAATGTCATAATCCAAAGAACTCTAATAGCCCCAAAAAGGAGGCTGTTAAAGGGCTGCTGTAATGACCGAGATTTCGGAAATGTAATTAATTCTAACAATTGGAATCTATTTGAGGATCTTTTGAAGTTCAGGGGCCAAATGTGACTTTTGGGAGATAGTTGTTTAACTATGTGGGTTTTCTATTTTGAGTAAAGGCAAAGGGCCCAAGGCCCAAGGCCTAAGGTATATATATCAGATCTCTTACCTCAATCAGCGCTTATTCAAAAAATTTAGTAAACAGCCCCTAAGATAAGATTAGGTTAATAAAAAGAAAATTCATTTCTTGCCATTTTTAGATGTTGTCTTGATCTCCTAGTCATCATTCTTAGTCAGTTGTGTAAAATAACTACTATGTCCGCTAAAAGAGGGTCATCGTTGGTGGACACAACCCACAATACATTTTCGATCTCTGTCCATAAAAAAAATAAACTTATTAAAACCATGGCCCTTGAAGAAGCTAGAATTACAAAAAAAAAATTAAAAATTACCTATGCCTTCCATAGCGGACCTATTGTTTGGCGGACAAGGGTTATTGGGTTAAAAATGAAACTTTCGGTTGAAAAACTATGGCTCTTAAGGAAGCCAAAATTACATATTTTTTTCCGATGTCCTTCATTGGCAGATCCATTATGCGGCGGACAGAGGTTAAAAATGAGTTTTTGGTCAAAAATTGGTATATCCGCCATTGGAGACCCTCTTTTGGCCGGCAGAGTGGCTATTTTGCACAATTGTACAAGAAAATGGCTAGGAGATCAAGAGATTATTCAAAAACGACCAAAAAATTAATAAGGATGTAAATGAGCCGAGCTACACAAGAGCTACCCGAGCTCGGATCGCTAAAAGCTCGAAACGAGTCGAGTCTTAACGGGCTCGAGCTCGAGCTTTAGACTAAAATAGAGCTTGTTTACTAAACAAGTCGAGCTCACGAGCCTAAGCCTCAAATCGTTTAGGCTTGTGAGCTTAAACGAGTTTCGCATATAATATTATGTACTTTATATTTTATTATTATTATTATTTATTTATAAATCGATATTCAAAGCACATATTGAAAATCGGACCGTTTAGGCTCGTTTACTTAAGGCTCATGAAGCAACCGAGCATTAGCGAGCCGAGCTCGAGCCTCAAAGAACATGCTCGAACGAGCTCGAGCTTCTATAATTTCAAGTGAGTTTGGCTCGATTAGCTTAAAGTTCGGCTCAACTCGACTTGTTTACATCCATAAAAATGAATTTTCCTTAATAAAATTATATAGTAAAATTGTTGATAAATACATCGAATATAACTATTTAAAATTGTATAGTAAAATTGTTGGTAAATAACATCAAACATAACCATTGTATATGTATTCCTCATTTCTTTCTTAGGATATATACGAATACCAATTATTTAATAATCAACTTCACATGAAGGTTTGATTTTGAATTTGGAATATTTGTTAATAGTTGGGTAGAAGTGTAAATTAAGAGAGATATTATTTTAATGCTCCTGTTTTATTACTTGTAATAAAAATAAGTTGGTATTTTAATTAGTTAATCCCTTTTAATGATGGTTTAGGTATTTTTTAGAAAATAAAAATAAATAGATCTCTCTCTAAAGCCCTTTGTGGTTCGAGGAAGATTTCCTAAAAGGTAGCCTCTTTCTCCGGTGTACTTCGGGCACCACAAGGGCTCCCCCTTCCTATCCCTTTCTTTAGCAATCATCTCTCACTACTTGTTCCAACACTAATTTTTCTTCCCTCGCGTACCATGGCTACGAACCATGAGACGATAGAGAGATCTTACCAAGCTTCACGTTTCGCAGACCCAAACGATCGTTAAAGTGGATGACGCAACTGAGAACACCGATGTCCAGATGGTGGAAGTGCTCTAGTTAGAAGTTTCGTTGAATCCTCGATGGTCACCCAGGTTTTTTCAAGCAAAAGTTGCAATGCAACACCTCCTTCCTTAAAACAATCTTTAACTGAATGTGGTAGAGATGCTTGGCAAGTTCAGTTTCCTAGGAATGACACTACTAGTTCTTTTTTTGGGTTGTCCTTCTCGTCTCCCTCGGATCAAGAGTGGGTATTGCATAGAATGCCATGGTGCTCCAATGGAGGGTTTCATATAGGTACACGATGGCCTACCTCTGGCAATTGGAAGGAAGCTTCCCTAAACACCATCTCATTACTTCTCCCCATCAACAAACCAAACCAAACAAAAGAATTCATTCGAAAAACTCCGTTTGAAGTTATCTTTTATATAAAACTAGACTTTATAAAACGATTGTTCGCACCGCTTCCCTGTGGTATTGATATCATGTATTTGTACCGTTATTACTTGTTAAGAAAACGATAGTAGATCAATGTTTATATTTGGACTAAGATCTATTTATTTGTTATATTTCTCAACCACCAAACTTTTAAATATTACTAAAATATAAAAAAGACAGGTTGTAGTTTTATTCCTACCAGTAGCTAAAAAACTAAATCAAATTTAGGATATTGTTACCATATAAAGGAATCACTAATAGCATGAATCAAGTATTGTATATCAAAAGGCCAAACACAAAACAATATCATGAATCAAGTTTTGTATAACATAAAAAACGAATCAACAGTAGCGTAAATCAAGTTTGGTGTCGCAAAAAGAGTAGCATGAAAGTGTTGTGGCAAAAACAATAGTCTTAAATCACTATCAAACTACACAAAAAGAGAAATCGAATAATTTTTATTTTACCTTGTTTGACAACCCCTGTGGAGAAGTGAATGACAGATTTTGACAACCCATTTGGCATAACATGAAGTTTGGTCTAGTTAATTTTAACAACCCTTTTGGTACTAGCATGAAGTTTGGTTTAACAATAACAATTTTCTTTGACAGCCCCTGTACGGATTCGATCGAGTGTGTGATGGACAAAGAAGACCGCCGAGTGTAAGATGGAGAGACCCACGAGATGATTTGGGTTTATAGGGATGATGCATAGAGGGTCGATGCTTGGGAGAATCCGATGTGGGATGAGACATGAGAAGGGAAAAAGTGGAACTACTTTGGATCTGAATGATTTCGTGTAATCTTAGACTCAAAATCACTACGAGACTATTGTCACTACTAAGAGACAACTTTTTTTTGTCAGACACTGTCCGCCTCTTACAAATTAAGATATGAGCTTTGAATGGAATCATCCGTAGCTAAACAAACCCATATGTTTGGTTATCAAGAATTCATGATTATTATTATTTCTTATTAATTACTCTGTTATTATTAATTATTAGATAATATTGATGGTAAATCATTAATTAATGTTCACTTTAATTATTAATGTATATTAATATTAATTAATTTTGAATTATTATTATTATTAGTAACTAGTCTTATGTTATGATTATTATAATGTAATCGTACTAAATTTTGAAAATTAAAATCAACGGCTATTTCTAGAATTAAAACTTATTAAATTGCAAGAACTCTCATAACGAGTATATGCCATTTCATATAAATTTTTTTCATCTAAGACCCTGATTTAGGATTCTAATTAAGATGTATTTGTTTGACAATGTGAAACTTTTTTACACTTTAAAAATACACAAAAAAGTATCACATTATAAACTAAATACATACGAATAAACAAATTGTAAAACAGATATATTTCAATGCATCAAAATACTACCCTTAGATTGAAAAAAGGTCATTACAAACAATACGTTAAAGTAAAATTTCTCATAATTATCACTTATCATAACATAGGGTGTTCTTATTTGGTTAAACCCCTTTTAGAATCTGTATAAGTATATTATTCTTACTAAGAGAACACATCAAACATTTAAAATATAGATAGCAAATAAAAAACAAACCACCTAAACCTTACACTTACACACTGTACAAACCAATCTCAATTTTCCGTGCAGATTATCACATCAATGTCAGCAGTATGGATTGAATCGGTTTCGAAATTTACTCTCGACCTTATTTGTCTACAAAATTTTAAAATACACAAAAATCAAGGATCAAGATTGATTTATATAATGTATAACATTAAAATAATTTGTACTCGACTTGTCCTCTAAAATAAGTATTATATATCTATAGAACTTTAGCGGGGTTAAACAACCAATTAACATTCTTAAGGGGTTTACTTATAGTTTATCCTTCTAAACACACAACAAAGAAAAACGGCTACAACTAAGATGGTCGAAGAAAGGATGGTGAAATTAGTTATGACAACAGATAGAGATTTCTACGAAAGAGATCATTCTTAAAAATAATTTGTTATATATGATTTTTTATAAGATATTTAAGGAAGTTAATTATTCATAAAACATGATTTTATTAAAAAGACATAAATACCTTTGTTTATAAGGTTTGCAACCCTTTGGATGATTAGGAAATAAGGATGATAGTACTTTGGAGGGGTTAAATGAAACAACTAACATTCTTAAGGGGTTTAATTATAAAAAAAATATAATAATTTTTAAAATGTTATATAGTTAAAACATGTTAAATACTTTAATAAAAAAATATTTATATCTAATTTTTAATTATATTTTTTTAAATTATTAATTATTTAAGATATATGAAGTTGATCAATTTTATTTTTATTATATTTAATAGTAATTTGAATTATAAGTTAATGTAGATTTTTTTTATAATTTGCTTTAAACAAATTCTAAATTTTTAGTGTGTATATATAATAATAATAATCAATTCTATATTATTTCAATATATTATATTATATAATTTTCTTATTATTTGTATTATAACATATTATATTATTAGAAATTTATTTTAATTATATTATAAAATACTTGTAATTGATGATTTATTAAAGATGTCCTTTTTAGTCATTTTACATGCTCATAAACTCTAGTTTTTGTCAAACATAATTTGTTCGTAAGCTAGCTTATCAGCTATCAGCTAGCTTATCAGTCATCAGTTAACTTATCAGCTAGTTTGCCAAACATAGTCTGAGGGTAACCTAACAAATGTGTCGTGTCATGTCGGGTTTAAAGTTAAACGGTTGAGAGTGCATATCCCGAACACGACCCGTTTTATAAATGTGTTAGAAAATGTAATAACACAAATCTATTTGGGCTTATTTTATTAAGAAAAGGATAAAAGAAGGGGAGTTGGGCTTTGGCCCGTAGGACAAAGGAGAGATAGATGGGTTTGGGCCCAAGTCATGTAAAAGTGAAGGGATTCAAACCCTTACCATTTATGGCAAACTTTTGAGTAAGCTGTGTGTGTGTGTGTGTGTGTGTGTGTGAAGCCGTGGACGAGAGAATGGAGAAGAAGAAGAAAAGTGGGAAGTAATTGAATTGGGAGCATTGTATATTCACCAAGGGCTCTCGTATCTGGTAAGAATTCTTATCTGAACTTATTCATGAAAGCATTTAGGGTTTTAAAATGCAGAAATCAACCCAACTTTGGTTGTGGGTTTTGGTAGAAGTTTGTAAGTATGAATGAATTAAGTTTGGGTTAATCAATCAATGGATTGATTTGGTTAGAATGGTTTTGGGATTAGTAGGTTGGAATTGGTTAAAGATTAATAGGTTTTATCTAATTAAGCCTATAATCGCGTTAGCCAGTAGCATGAATTTCAACTCGGATTTTGGTTTCCTGACTCGGATTTTGAGTTTCCCGACTCGGATTTGAGTTTCCCGACTCGGATTTTGGTTTCCCGACTCGGATTTTGAGTTTCCCTACTCGGATTTGAGTTTCCCGACTCGGATTTTGGTTTCCCGACTCGGATTTGAGTTTCCCGACTCGGATTTGAGTATCCCGACTCGGGGAGTCAGACCCGACCCGACTGGTTCGACTGGAGGAATTTCCGACAAGAATATTTTCGTGTTAGGATTGGGCCGTGTGGGATTAAGAACGTTGGTTCAGGGTGTTGGGTTCTTTGAGAGTAATAATACCTCTTACTTTGTAGGTGTACTATTGAGAAGTTCATATTGCTGGTTGAGAATTCATGAGCAGGTGAGTTTCTCTCACTTTGACAGATGCTTTAAAATGGAAACATGTTTTATATCAACTCTGCATATATGGTTTTATATCACTAAAAAGGTAGACTTTACTTTACATGATCATCCACATATGCATGGTGTGTAAGTTGTATGAGGTGGTGCATGTACTGACCAATTGGGGAGGTATGACCTAAATCAGGCACGTGTGAGCCCATGTGCTATCACAGGTGTGCGTGACATATAACGCAGTGAGGGTCAGTACATGTGTTGTGAATGTGAGCATGAAACATTTATTTAATTGATTATTGTTAAATGCTTTATTTATGAATTGTGAGACTTCTGAAGGAAAGAAACCGATGTTACTTTTGAGAGAACTCACTAGACCATTGGTCTAACTCTCGTTTTCTAAACTAAACCTTTTCAGGAAGACATGGCTTGGATAAGGGCAAAGGCAAGGCTTGAAGCCTGGTAGAGGAGAGGATTGTATAGTTGACTTCCTTCTAAATGATGAGTAGTTATATTTTCAGTTGTTAGATTATTATACTTAATCCTGGATGATGTAACGGGCTTGACCCGACATTTTTTTATAGTCCGAATTTTGGGGAATTTATATTTTATAGCAGTTTTTTTAAATTTTATTTTCTGCTAGTTGGAGTTGTTACAGAAAAACACAATTTGAACACAACCCGATTTAACCCGCATAACCCGACACGATACAATTAACACGTTTATTCTTTTAACCCATTAAACCCACTAACCCGTTTAACCCATTTAACATTTGTAAAATTAAGGATTAAATAGAAAATTCACAAAAAATCACAAATTCAAAATCCATAATAAAAAAAATTAGAAATCCAAATTTTATAGTTCAAACTTATAACATGTAACCAAATCCAAAGCATAAAAATTATTACAACCCTAAAAATACAAAATATACATATAAACGGGTTATTCGAGTCATTTTCAGGTTGAAATACTTGACATTAACCTTTTTCGCTAAATTTTCGTCTCGTCTCGTCTCGTGTCAACCCATTTACCTTAAAATGTATTACTCAAACCCGTTTATTTCGCGTCAAGTTCATGTTAGGTTAACGTGTTATGTCGGTTTTTGTTTGGTTCTGCTTTAGAGGGGTGTTAAATGAAACAACTAACATTCTTAAGGTTCTCAACTTGTACTTTATCCTTCACATCATCAAACGACAAACAATCCATCCGGTGTGAAATTGTCCCAAAATTGTGGTCTCCTTCACACCATCAAGATTATAGAGCCAAAGGGGGGTAAAACAAAGGGTTTAAGCGATTAACTCGCACCCCCAAATGGGGGTTTTCAATTTCAGACAATAGGCACTAAAAAACCCTCAAAAAACCCTAATTTCCACCATCCAACAAAAAGCTTATCAAGACGGCTGCCATCAGAATAATCGGCAAGAAGAACCTGAACCTGAACCTGAACCTCACAGGGTTTCGATTCGAAGAAGAAAGGAGAACAACAATGGCGTTCACTACCCCAACCAACACTTTCAAGAAACCCCCTTCTTATTTCTGGTTTTGCCATTCTTGCCCTCGTTCCACTACTTCTATGGTGTCTTCTTTATCTTCCGAGTCCAATAGACCCCTTTACAGGTTCGATTTCCTTGTCTTTTTTTGATTTTGTTAATAAGTTTTGATGGGGTTTAATTTTGTGGGTTTTTGGTCTTAATGCGTTTCTTGTTATCTTTTACTGTTTTTTTTTTATAGTAGGTTATGGTTTTAATGGTGGTAATTCAAGCTGTGATTGTAGTCTTTAGACCTTGAAATTCAGCTCTATTTGTTTCAATTCTGTTATGTGGGCAGTTGTAGGTTATAACCCATTGATGTTGTGTTGGTTAAAAGATTTCTTGCCTTTGGGTTTAGTTGATTTGAAGGTTATTTGACTGGTTAGTATACTGCATTTGGGCTTGTTGTGTGGGTGTGTGTGTGGGTGGGGGGTGGAAGAAATGGTATTGTGTTATTTAGCTAAATGACTTTATGACAAGAAATGCTTTTTAATCCATGATCTCTTGAGAGGTTTCTAGGTACATTCTTGTGTATAAAAGTGACATTTGTTTGTTAAGCAGTGGCATTCTCAAACGTGCTAGAAGGTCATTGACTTACGGGTTGTTTGGTTGATTTTCCGCTTAAGTCTTGTACAGATAAAGCTGTCTGTGTCGAATAATCTGTTTGTATGGACTGGGAAGATATTTTTTCCTGGGAGAGTTTTTCCATGGATGGAAGAAGTGCATTTGTTTGATTAGGAGAGGCATGTTTGGGGGAGAACTTCGCTTTCTGCATAAAGTTTCGCCTTAGAAGCTTACCAAATAAGCCATTTTCTATGTAATTAAGCTACTACCAAACAATCATGTATAGTTGAGTGAATAAGCCGTGAGTCCATTTAAGCTTGTTAAGCTGCTAACAGACAAGCTCTTAGAGCATCTCAAATGAGAGGTTCTTATAAGCGAAAAATGTAGCGTCTTATAAGACATCTATATCCATGTAGTTCTCTTGTACAAGAACCGTGGTTCTTACCTTGAATTTTGTGGGAAATGACATTATTGTGTTTTTATATGTTCTTTTGATTTTTTTGTTCATAATATTGATATTGAAATAATACAGGGACCGTGAAATGAGGTTCGTATTAGTCACTACCATTGTGGAGTTTTATGCTAGTTTTAAATTCTTGAGGTGACAAAAAAGTGCAAGAAGGAGGTTCTTATAAGTCATTCCGTTGGAGATGCTCTTGAAACCCAATTCGACTTAAAAAACCCTGTCAGAAGGTCATGGACTTAAAAGAACTTTGTCAAAATATCATTTAACAAAAAGGGACCCAAATGGCATCATAGCACTACCTCGTGTAGGTACAGTGGATTGGAATCTTGATGAGTATTGGATTCGGATGGGTTATTTTAAGTGTAGTTTTAGTTTATTTGAGCTACAGTACCGTTGGTGGTTCCAACTAGATGCTCCAATATAGTTTTCAAAGTAAGGTTCACTATCCTCATTATCTCCTAGTGATTGTGTGTATGAATGTGTTTAAAAGTGCTAGAAGATGGCGGCATCCTTAGGGTGCGTTTGGTATATTAGACGGGATTGGATGGGCGAGAATGAGGTAGGCAGGGTGAAAGAATTGTGGAAGGTTTTAGGGTTATAGTTTGACATGGGTAGTTTGGTAATTTACCAAACAATTTTTGTTCTCTGTTCTTCCCCGTTCTGTCCTGCGCACCAAACACTCCTTTAGAAAGTATTGATAAGAACGTTAGGAAATAGTCATTGTTTAAGTGTAATCCAACAATTGTACTTGGTGGAAGCGAAGTCATTTTGGGTAGCATGATTCTTGAATTGATGATGATGGCGATTCTTGATATTTATTTTTCACGTGTTCTTTATGCGATTAATGTTCGAATCTTTGTTTCTTGGGAGCATCACTTTATTTATTTATTTATGCATCTTTTGGTTTCCTATATTGTAGGTGGCAAGTTCAAAATCCCCATAGTAAAAAAGACCGATTTTGTAACATCTCGATGGTCTTTAGCCCGTTTGGGTTCAACTCGTGGTCAAATATCAGTACAATGTCTTTTGATGAAAGCCGAAGATATGTTAATTCGATGAACAATCAATCATATGCCGATTACAGACTTCACGTAGAATCAAGAAGAGGTAATTCATACGCTCAAATGGTTCCTCGTGGCAATAAAGACAGGAATACATACATCACTCCCGTTCTTGACGCTCACCCACGAAACCCGTTTAGGAAAAAAGATACCCGACCGCGAACATGGCTTCAAGAGACACAAGCGATAAAAAAGTGCAAGGAAGACGCGCGTAAAGTGGGCCACGCCGTGCCTAACGTTCAATATGCGGGGTCGTCGGTCATAACCGAACCCCGTGAACACGAGGCACAAGACACGAGCGGATACAAGAAGTTCCCGAGCCAACAACCGTCTAACGGGAATTTGCGACAAGGGGTTTGGAGGAAGGTGCAAATCCCCTCACCGTCGTCTCATACTGATAACGCCCAAAAACATGGGCATGATGTTGTATCTGAGAAGCAAAAGGTTTCAAAAGATACGTCTGTAAACGGTGTCCATCGGAAGGATTTGCAATCAAGAAACCACTTAGCGGGAGGAACTGATAAAAGCTCTGTGGCGGCTAATGTGGTTGATTTGAACGAAACCTACGTTGTACCACTAGATTCTAGAAATTCTACTCATTTGCAAAAGAGGCTTATGAGCATTTACGACAAGGTTCTCGTGGTCGATAATATTTCCGTGGCCAAAGAAGTAGTCCGAAAACTTACGACTCAATATTGCCATCTAGTCCATGCATGTGATACCGAGGCATGTATTGTTTTTTCATTCATGCACTTTATACTTTGTGCTTAAAATATGTTGTTATGCGAAGTAAATTTTTTTGGAAGCTAGGGGTATTTTCGGTAACAACCTTTTTGTCTCTGGAGACAGGGTAAGGTATGGTGTACATTTTACATTTGTGCCGTCCTAAACCCTACCTCTGGGTGGGATATACTGGGTTTGGTTTTGTATGTATAGTAGTAAACCTTTTTTTGCAAGCTGGGGGTATTTTGGGAAACAACCTCACTGTTTCTTGAGATAGGGTAAGGTCTCCCTAAGTTTTACATTTTTACCCCTCCCAAACACTACCTCTGTACTGGGTTGAGTCTGGTTTTGTTTTGTATGTTCTTATACAGTAGTAATCTATTTTTGCAAGCTATGGGTTTTTTCGGAAACAATCCCTCCGTCTCTTGAAAGGTTTGTCTACATTTTACATTTATACCCCTCCCAAACCCTACCTCTGGGTGGGATATACTGGGTCTAGTTTGGTTTTGGTTTTGTATGTTCTTATGCAGTACTAAACCTCTTTGCACAAGCTAGGGATATTTTGGGAAACAACTTCTCTGTCTCTTGAGACAGGTGTGAAGTTTGCGGACATTTTACCCCTCAAACCCTACCTCTATTTGGGATATACAGGGTTTGGTTTGGTTTTGTATGTTCTTATTTAGTAGTAAATCTTTTTTGCTAGCCAGGGGTATTTTGGGAAACAACCTTTCTGTCACTTGAGGCAGGGGTAAAATGGTAATTTGCGCTTACATTTTACCCCTACCTCTGGCCGGGATACTGGGTTTGTTTGGTTTAGTTCGGTGTTTTTATGTCCTCATGTAAATCTCAGGTGGCTGCAATTGACGTGAAGCAAGACACACCCGTTGATCACGGAGAAGTTATATGCTTCAGCATTTATTCCGGGCACGAAGCCGATT
>LUCG01242959.1:0-21486 GCA_001633085.1 Carthamus tinctorius
ATTTCACCACAAAGAGGGGTTGACAGATTCCTATATGACTCCCTTTCCTAACATAGGGAACTTCATCTAGCATGTCGCGTCGTAGCAACAAGGACAACGAATGGAGCTACCATAAATTCCTTAGAATTTGTACCGAGTTTGGCCTTTGAGAAAATTCCTCAAAAGACAAGAATATGTGATACCAAAAACGTATTCATTATGAGTATATAATTGAGCAAGGTTTAATGTATCTTTTTATATCTTGTGTCATATTACGTTTGCAAACTAATTGTTTTTCCGTAAAACCACAAAGGTTTTAGAAGTAATAATTTAGACAAATGAGAAACACTTTACAATCCTTCACACCCGCCGCATCGCGCGGGTACATTAACTAGTGTAAAATAAAAAATAAAAAAGTAAGGAATGTAAAACAAATTAATAAATAATTATAAAGTATAAATATATTGAAAAACAAGTTTTAAGAACATTCCACTAGGCATTTATGATATTAAATAATATGATTAAATATATTCAATGTTTGACTTATCTTAAATATATTGATGAGACTATTACAATGCTATAATATTCTAAAAAGAAACATACTTTTTACATATTTTAGTTTATGTACGGTTATTTATGTTAATATTTATTTTTTTAACGATAATATATTAAAAAAATGGTAAGATGCTAGAAACTACAACGAAGATACAAGAAATTATAACCACGAATGCCCTAATCGACACACCCGATAATACCAACACATAAGGACGGATACAACCATCCTAACCAAAAACTTGCAAGCCACTTAAGAGCAGTCACCTAGTGAACTCGAGAAAAAAAACCAGCCTCGATCGATACATCGAAAACGAAATCCCTGAAACCACGAACAAATTACCACGGGCAACAACATTCTACCAGGTGGTGGCAATACAAGCTTTTGGAGAAGATTGGGGAGAACTGTCGCAGACTATTGGGAAAACATGGGTTTAAAGCTAAGCTAGAAACTATGATGCTACCAAAAACACGAAAACAATAAGATGCACCGCTACCCAAGTACGACCTCGCGATAGATTCCACCACCAAAACCACGAGATACGGCTACCAAAACTACGAACAAAACCACCCGAATCANACGACCCAACCATCATGAACCACCCAAAACAAATATGGGCCACGGTCGAACCCACTATGAATCAGACAGAACCACTTTCGAGTCATCCGAACCACTTCCCAACTCCACAAAGCTCGAGCGAAACCAAAACCTTGACATAAACCCGAAAGACAACCGTCGCGAACTCCGACTCCTACGACCAAACACCTTGAACCTTGACACCGTGAACCAATGACCCTCCACCTAACGTCTTACCCAAATCACGACCCTTCAAACTACCCTCGATAGAAAATGAACCTGAACCTTGACCGAAAAATAGTCGGTGACAAATCACACTCCTCGACCAACCATACTCCATATCGGAAACCTCAAAGAACTGTCATTTGAAATCTCGAAACCACAACCTCTGAATCCATTGTAACGCTCATCTATAACCGAAAAACCATAAATCGAAAAAGAAACCAAAAACCTCACGAGAAACCGGGTATCATCTACGACTCAACCTCACCTCGAAGCAGCAAGCCGATTGACCAAAATCTTAGAAACCAAAGCAAAACACTTGATTTTGAAACCACAACACCCTTGTCTATAACCGAAAAACCAGAAACTAAATCTAAACTATAAACCACGTCTGAAACTATATCTCGTCGACAACTCGACCCAACCTCAAAGCAGCAAAACACACGAGAACCTCTAAAATGCAACAAAAATCTACGCATAAGAAATAAAATACAAATAGAGGAATAAAGGAATAGAGGATAAGGAGAAGGGGAAGGAGAAGGTCCTCCGAGCCGCCGACTGGAGAAGATAAAATGGCGTTGTTGTTTTTTTTGGTTTAGGGTAATGCATGTTTTATTACTACTAATTATTTAATTTTGTTGTTTTATGTTAATATTATGAGATTCTAGAATGAAAATGTAACACCCGTAATTTTTGGATAATACAATTACGGGTTAGTGTAGAAATCCATATTTTAAGAAAACTTGAGAAATAGGATTTTGGACTAAATCCTATATTTTATAGTCTAGTTGGGCAGAGAATTCAAGTACGAGTCCAACGGTTCTTTCAGAAGCAAAAACGGAGCTAGAACGAAGAAATTATGACCAAAACGGAACGAATGATCCATGCCCTAGCGATCGCTAGGGACTTGCACTCGTGGTCGCCAGGAGCACCTCAAAAATCTCTGCCTTGATTTATAGACCCTCTAGCAATCGCTAGGTATTTGCTCTAACGATCGCTAGCGGCCTACAGGTTAAGTACGAGTGAATTCGGGGTTTTCTTCATTTGGCCATAACTTTCTCATACGAACTCCGTTTCTCTTGATTCTTTTTGGGTTCTTCTTGGTTTTTCGAGATCTCTAAGACTACATCAAGAGAGTCCAAGTATTTGGTGGTTAGAGATCTTTGGTATAGGTAACCTCTTCACCTTCTTCAAGTTTTAAGCTTATATTTGGTGTGTTCATCTCCATATTTTATCTCATACTTGTCTTAGATTTGGTGTTTTTTTAGGTGGATTATATGTTTTGGAAGGTGTTGTAGACTAGATCTACTATTTTAGAGGGTGGAGATTCCATGGCTTCATCTCCCCCACCATCCCTCCACCATTGTTGAAGGTTTATTCATTTTAAGGTTTTCATCCAATATCCTTAAGAGGTGAGTTCTAACTATGATTTTAAGTATATATCCAGTCTTATATGATGTAGATGTGAGTCAATCCAAGGCATTAACTCCTTATCAGTTTAGGTGTTCACTCAAGCATTAAGCTAGGGTTTTGTGTGAGATTTTGGGATTTTTGCTTTACAAGCCTCGAGGTGAGTTTCTAAACCTTTTGTTAAAACTAGATACACGTCATCTTGCTTGTTTTAGCATGCTACTCTTGATTTATGACAATAAATGGTTATTGTATATTAAATGCCTAAATGGTTGAGATTTAAGGATAATTACGTTTATTTGAGTAAATGGTAATCATGTGGATGTATCAAGTAGAATATGATATACATGATGTGTGAACTAATCCATGTTTCCATATGTTGATTGCTATGTGGAAGATACATGATATGTTAGGTATGTCATGGTATGTTATGTAGGAAATGAATCTCCATTGATATTGGCATAATGTGAAAAATGAAGGTTATGAGACCTTCGATGATATTTAAATTGAATGACATAAATGGTTTGTAATTTATGTTAAGATCGAATAGACCGGACAATAAAGATATGTTAAATAGAGGTCAAGAGACTCTATGGAAATGATCTTCTAGATCATAAAATCAACCCAGAAGGGGTTGAGAACATTGTATTGGCCTTTTAGACCGGACTAATATGCCTCTGATGGTGTCATGATAGATATGGCATCGAGGTTTTCTGCATTTAAATAACATGGACGATCTAATGCAATGTTGCCACACCAAACAGTCTTAGACATCGGTACCAGAAAGGGGTATACATATATGTCCCCGCCTTTCGGGTGGCTCCGATTGTGCGGGCCTCTGATGGTGTCATGATAGATATGGCATCGAGGTGTTCGGATAAAAAGGTGGAACGTTGGTTGGTGGAAGTGGGTCGCTCCCACTGTATCCGAGGGTAAAAGATAAATGATAAAAATGGATTCTTATGATGTTCATTCGCATGTTTGATACATATATATATTGCTTTCATGCTTTGATATAGTGCTTACATGCTTGGTACAACTCACTAGGCTATTTTGGCCTAACACTTGTGTGGTGTCAATGTGTGTCTCAGGTGATAGTAACAGACAGATGTAAGTGTGCGAGGTGAGCATCGGGGAAAGCTTATGGGAACCTGTCTTTTTGGGTCGTGGTCAGACCTTAGGATGTTAATCATTCGAGTAACCTAGCTCATAGTTAAGAGGCAGTTTAGTTAATTGTTTGTTATCATACTGATACATTATACATATGTAATTGTACAATTTTGTATCATTAAATTTATTGGGATAAACTCATGCTTTGGCATTTATTATTGTGCCAACCTTTCTTTTGAAGATTTTTGTTAGCTCCAATTTTTGGGGTGTTACAGAAAAGTATTAAAGTATAGAGTGAATTAAAAATGAAATATAAAATGCAATGAAGAAATTAAAAATGATATGATATTTAATTCACATGTTATATACAAAATTTTTAAAGTGATCCCTAGACTCTAATAATTACAATTATCGTCTTAATTGTTTATATTTTGCTTTGAAAATTATTCGTAGTTGGTAACTCCGTTAAATATTTTCGAAGCAAGAGGCATTTATGTCTTTTTTTCATTTGTTTGTCTTGTATGTTTGTTTTTACCCAAAGAACCAAAATCCTAGTCTACCTTTTATATATTTATATTTACATTTACATGTACATCCAAAAATTAAAATAAGAAATACTAAGAAAAATGAGAAATATATAAGTGATTATAGCCTTTCACATGACTAGGATCAAATTTGACCAGTTAAAAGATTACGATTTTAACTACACAAAATCTGTAGCTACGCTAAAAGTAGAGGGGTAGTTTCATAACTATTACAAATAGGTGCAAAACAAATTCATATATGAATCTGCATGATTCACATATAGACTATATGTTTATATATGAACCAGTGTAATTCACATATTAACTAATCTAACTAATTAATGTATGAACTATATATTCATATGTGAACCCGTATAATTCACATATTAACTATTTTAACTGATTTATACACAAACTTGTATAATTCATATATACGTTCATATACGAACCCCGTGTAATTCACATATTAATTCTTTTAACTGATGCATACATGAACATGTGTAATTTACATATACGTTCATTAATGGACCTGTGTAATTCACGTATATGTTCATATATGAACGTGTGTAATTCACATATTAATTATTTTTAATTGATTTATACACGAACCTGTGTAATTCACGTATATGTTTTATATATGAATTTGTGTAATTCACATATACTTTCATATACGAACCCGTATAATTCACATACTAACTATTTTAAACTGATTCATATATGAAATATACGTTCAAACATGAACTTGTATAATTCACATATTAATTATTTTAAACCGATTCATATATGAATCTGTGTAATTCATTTATCAATCACGAGTTCATATATGAATTAGTCTGTTGTCTATTTGTAAACGTTATGAAACTGCGCCTCTGTCTTCTATATATCTATGCAGGGAATTATCCGATGTTTCAAAGTCAAAATCATCGATGAAGGGATATAATCACTTATATGCTTCTCATTACATCCATATCTATATTTATATTTTACTTTTAGAAAGTGGTCAAAACTATATTTTTAACCATTTTGTAAAATCGTCTCAATATAAATGTTTGCATGGGTTATTCGGTTCTTTTTTTTTTTCAAGATTCTTCCTAAACGTGTCAAAATGACTTCTAAAAAATGGAATCATACAACCCATCTAAATTTTTAGATTGAGATTATCCTACGGACATGGTCATAAAAAAGATTATAACCATTTTTAAAAACACAAATGTAAATATAAATATATGAAGGTAAACTAAAATTTTAGTCATTTGAGTAAACATAAAACATATAGGACAAAAAGAAGATAAAAAGACATAAATATCCTTTACTTAAGACAAAAAGAAGATAGAAAGACATAAATGTCCCTTATTTAGCAGATATATTGAGCAGAGTTAATGATTAGGGACCACCTTTAAAGCAAAATATAAACAACATAAACGATAACTGTAGTCATTGAAGTCTAGGGACCACTTTCAAATATTCATGTAAACCATATGGACCAAAATTGTAGTTTACTCAAAATAAAACGAACCCGGGTTGCCCACCAACCCGTTTCTCAAAGACGGTAGTATCCAAGATCCATATGACTGAAATTTTGCAAGTTCCCGCCCATCAAAAACTGACATCCCCCAATTCCTCCATGGTCGATTCAAAGAGAACACAGACGCTGCCGCCATGGATGACGCTGATCGCCTCTTCGAGTGCTTCAAATGTGGCATATCTCCACCCCGTAAGTTCTTCAATTTCAGCACCACACTATACTATAGCCGATACAGTTGTCTAACGCATCTTTATTGATCAATTTTTTTTGACCTAATTTGGACTCAGAATCATAGTAATTGAATCGAGATTTGTTTCATTGTATGGATATTACTTTTGATTTGATAAATTGCAACATCATCTGTAAATTTTCATTTGAAAGTACACACTGAAATGAGTGAAATCAGAGGCTGCTATGGTTTGTTTTAATGAAACTGACATAGAAGGATAGAAGCAAATAAACTGATCTCATTCAATCCGGTGGAAATGGTGTCAGTGGTAGGTTTAGGTTTCAAATCGTAGGGTCTTAACTTTTTTATTTTTTCCCCCCAAAAAAATCAATGATGATACAACAATGATAGTACTTTCAGATATTTTCTGATAGAGCTGCTATTTTGCCGTCTGGTTAATTGTCTTGCTTCTTAGGCCATGTGTAGCGGTACCGCGTGGGCTGGCGAGTTGAAGCCGGCGGGCTGGGCGGCTTCAGCGGGTACCGCTACGCCCTCCAGCGGCTTCAGCGGGTTCGAAGGAGGGCGGTTTACCCACGCCGCTCACAGCGGCTTGTGTTGTGTGTGTGGTGTGTGTGGGGTGTGTTTAATTAAATGAGAGGGNGAGGGTTAATTGTGGGGTTGGAGAAAAGCTGATGTGGCGCTGATGTGGCAGTGGGGTTGGGAGGGTATGGGTATGCATAGCCTTAGGTGCTATGCTATAAGCCAATAATTAATGTTTTTTTCTATGTTCAGAATCAGCTGCAAGAGGAAGGAAAACTAAAAAGCAGAAAGTGAAGCAAGAGAAAGTAAATGAAGATCCATCAAGTTCTACTGATTTCACTTCTGCAGGTTCAGATGGGAAAAAACAGCAATCTTCAACAAATATGCAGAATGTAATTCCTTTTTTTTCCCTATCTTTTGGCACCAACTTCATGCTGAATTTTTGTTTACTTTCTCCGCCACACCATCACTTTAAGTTTGCAAAGATTTGTGAGTGGTAACAGGTAAAATGCAGTACATAGTCTTATTTGGCACAAATCTAGGAACATTCTCTTTACATGCCATTTTTCATGATCTATCTAACTTATAGCTTTGTCAAATTAACCACCATGCTTTGTTCCAGTTCTGTACACCAACTGTTAGAAAAAGGAACTTCAATAATGGAAGCCAGTTTTCCCCTGTTGTTTTCTATGGTTCTCCACAAGGCGTGCCTCCTAAAAGACCAGCTCGGTTATTGCGGTTGTTACATGAGATACGTGTTGAACTCGCTGCTCAACATAAATCAAGGTGCTTGCAGTTTTTTTTGATGATTTTACTAAGAGTATTTGATATCCAGGATGAACGAGGCTTTTCACTCGTTAGCTATTAGTATATGTTCTATTGGTTGTTTTGGTGGTAAACTTGTAGACAGGACGTGTGGGCTACATTTCCGAGACAGGATGAGGCTATGAAGTATGCAAAAGACTATGTAGGGGTTCGTATTTTTAGTTACCAAGACCATGCCAGTGGACAAAGAAGGTTCCTTGTTTCAACGTACAAAGAGTTTTGGAGAAGGTGCATGTCATGACAGTCCCTATAAGTTGTATAATTGTACTTTTTTTTCCTTTGAGTCGTTTGTTTGTGCTAACTATCGATTGCTAGGTACAAAAACATGAATGCTAAATTTCGTCACCATTATGAAGTTATTGAGGAGGTAATGCTTGGTACTAGTCTCTGTCTACATGCAATTTATAAAGTTTCTCAGTATTAAATTAAAACCAGATTTGTTTTACACATTCAATTTCACTTATGGGATCAAAAGAATTTTGATTTTCCAATTTGGACTTATTATAGCATTCCGCTTTATTTAAGCATTATAGTATTTCAAGAACGATAAAATGGAACCTGAGAAGGTAGGATTACTTTGATTCCAACACAAACTCATCACTATATTCTTATTGGGATAAATAATACAATCTTAACACCCATGTATATTATCCAAAAACCTTTTCTTTGTAAGGTTATGCTATTTTTTATTTCGAATTTCAAGTGGATTTTATTTGCTTAGTTGAAGAAAATCAATGCTGCATTAGGTTTCTAAGAGAATGTTGTTGCTTGAGGCAATTGTCATTTTCCAATACATTTTTTGGTGAAACTGCTTGTACTTACAGGGACTGCCTTGCCACCTTTATTTTGATTTGGAGTTCAATATAAGAGAAAATGCAGAAAGGAATGGGGATGAAATGGTTGATCTCCTGATATTAATTACTTTTGAAGCCTTGCTTGAGAAGTACTCTATTGAAGGAGACACTAATTGGATTGTTGAACTTGACTCTTCCACGAAAGGTAGGACCCATGTGGTTGCATTCATCACTTTAAAGCAAACATTTTGTCATGAAACTCTGCATAAACAATTAAACATGATGCATGCTTTGTTAGGAAGTTGGTAACTACGTGTAGTTTTTATATTCTTTTCTGGTTTCTTGTTTGCTTGCTCCTATGGATCAAGCGACATGAATTGATGTGAACGTACACATATATATGATGGAAATTATGATGTGCATCAGTGCATGTTATTTTATTAATAATACATCAGTACCTATCATTTTAGTTTCTACCCATTTTTCTAACAGTGTTTTGGTTGACAGATAAGTTTTCTCGTCACTTGATTATCCGCTTACCAGGGATTGCTTTCAAGGATAATACACATGTTGGTGCATTTGTTAATGAGGTATCATGTAAAGTACATTACCTTTGTATGTTTTGCACAATTCATTAGAAACTGCTAAAGGACTGACTTGAAAAGACTTGCCACTTGACACATTCTGAAGTAGTGATACTTGAATCTATATTTTATTTCTTTCTGATGGCTTTGTAGGTACAATCTTGAGAATGAATTCAGGGTCCTCTGCTATCTAGAAGCCACCAATTTATAATTATTGCTATCATTTATTTTTGTTTGTTTATGGATATATTAAACTGGTATATTTCAAAGGATTTTTTTCCATTCTTTGACCAGTTTTTGTTATAACAAATTGTTTCCTGTTAATAGATATGCTTGCGGATTCACAGTGCAAGAGGAAAGGATAAAAGATTTGACCAGTTATTCATTTTGAAAGATTCAAGCTCTGCTGGTGTTCCTAGCCAACTTTTTGTTGACACTGCTGTTTATTCCAGAAACCGTTGTTTTCGTCTGCACCTATCATCTAAAGCAGGGAAAAGTTCGGTGCTTCTTCCCACTGGACGGTTTAAGTGTAAGGAAATGGTATGGAACGACTCCCGGTGCTAGGGCATTCCGCATCTTAGCAAATTTTCATATGCCTCTAGTATTATGCTGTAAAAATTGTTATCGTGATCTTGCTTAAAATCATCATCTATATTCTATACCAACCTGATCGTCGTCTTGTTATATAATAAAATTCTGTTCTGGTACCAACTTCTGTTTACATTGCAAATTGTACTTCCCAGCATAGATAGCCCGGCCTAGAATTCTATGACGACTCACGACACATTGGCTGCTGATGATGTTGATTGATGATATACCAGTTTCTGCCATTTTGAGATCTATTGCACCCTGAAAAAGTCTAGCTCATAGTTCTAGTAGTGATTCAATGTTACTCCTTTGTTACTGGAGGTCGGTAGGTCACAGGTTTTATTAATTGGATGAGGCTGTTTGTGCAGTGGGAAAGACTGTCCAAAGATTTATCTCTTTAACCCTCTTAAATCCAAGGACACTTTGTGCTATGGATCATCCTTATACTTTTATCTAGTGGCAGGACTTTGTTCTATAGATGGCTTTAGGGTCGACCATTTGTTGTACTGCAGAATGAAAATGCTGGTTGGGAATGCCCTTGGCCGATAAAGTGCTTCCTTGATTCTTTTCCTTTCTTCTTTACTATAGAAAGACACATCACATATCTTCATGGTTCATACTTCATATATGATACAGGAATGGTCTAGGGGGGGGGGGGGGAAGATTGTGAGGAAGTACCATTCTGAAATCCTTGCATCTGAATAGAACATCATCATTATAAAATTAGACTAGCCAAGTAATTTAATAAGAGAAGCGGGATATCAAGTAATTTGATGTCAGGACATTTGCTGGTGGAGGTCATACAAGAGCAACTGTGAAACGGGTTTATATAATCGTTGTTTACTTATAGCGAAGGTACTCGTGGCTTTATTATATCGTACACTGGTACAGCTGGAAGGAAGGTCTTGACCTATAGCACCCCTGAATCCAGTCCTGAATGTACTTTTGATTAGTGAGTCCTATATTTCAGTTAGTTCATTCATACAGGTCTATCAGGCACAACGAGCCTGTGGATCTAACGGTCAATAAGACACGTCTGTATCATGACATGTTAAATTACTATAAGAATGTCTTGAAAAGGAACTTTGCATGCTCTTGATAACTTTACCATAGTATGGAGCATGTATATATGTGTCAGTATATTGTGTGTATACATACATACACATATATATATATGATATAGAGATATATACACATGCATGCATACATACATTTATGTAAATATTCTATATAAATAACTTTCACCTGTGATTTTATGTGTCAGACTGAGGAAGAGGTGTTCATGGTATCCTTGATCTGCAATATAGATGCCGACTGTGAAAAGAATCTAATCTGCAAAATGGATTTAGATTGTGTGAAGGTTTTGCACTTTGATGTTGAGGTAAATCTCATCTACAAGTTTTTGTATTTTTATATGTGATTCTTTTATTTCCTGGGTTGCAAAGCTGGATGGGTCAGCAGCGTCTCCCATTTTTGTTACTTTTGCAGACAGAATTCGTCCTATAGCTGATATTTTTGTATACGGGTTAAGGTTATTATTTGGGCAATGATCTTTAGCTCATTCAGCATGCAAACTTCAAGTTGAATTTTTTTCACAAACCCCCTTTTTGACTCCTGTCTCTCAGCTGTAACTTCATCAAGCAACAAAAAATCATTGCGACTTGGTGAGTAACTTTTGCAAACAAAACTGATAGTTTTCATATTTTATGCTCTTTTTATGGCAGAGAAACAGTGACTTCTGTAAACCATCCACTCGTGAATTTGTGCCGGATGCTTGCACACGCAGTGGTTACTTAAGTGGAAAATCACCATTTCCCAGATTAGATGAGTTTGTGGAATATGTTGCTACCATAGGCAGTGTACAAGGTTGTTCTTCGTCAGCATATTCATCATTTTCTTTTCTCTTTTGATGCTTACTTTACAAGTCCTTTTGATTTATTAACATTTGCTTTTCAATTATTCATTGCAGCAAAGAGTAACTTCGATACCATTTTACTGATATTTCTCTGTTTTTTTGCACTGCTAGGAAAAATTCATAGCTGGTACTGGTTTTCAGAGTATGGGTTGATGGTATACAGCATGTCAAGAAACAGATTCTGTGAAAGAATCGGCAGACAACATAAAAGCAATCATGGTAAATTTATTAAGTTCATTGCTATGTTCTCTGCTGATAAAATAACTTCAACATGGCTGGTTTCAGTCATATTTTTTCCTCTATTCACTATGTTCTCTCACCTATATTTTCGGTGCATATTTGGAATTTGAAATTGCAGCCTGCAAATATCTGTTTTGAATTTGAATGAACTTTAACTTCAGAATTTGTTAGATAATCATTCTTCAGTTACCATTTTTGTACTTGAAAAAATGAAATTTTGATTCACTGAAAGACCTTTTTCTATTTCACTCGAAAAAATGAAATTTTCGGTGCACATGATAGTAAAAAGATTTTAGACCAATTTAACAACTCTTCTGAGAAGGCTAATAAAAATGGTCAAACCTTCCATTGTCTCTATGTTCTCTAGTCTGAAGTAGTCCTCCTTGATTGACTTAACGGAAAGTGCTAAAGATAGCACTTATGCTAAATTTTAGCACCCAATTTTCTGTATTCACTAGAATAACACTAATAATCTTCTCGAACTGATTTATCATATAAATATAATCATTTTTAGCATGTATTAATTCAGATTAATCAAGTAGTTGAATTTATATATTTGTATCTTCTTTAACTATATTAACTTTTTTGTATATTAATTACCTTTAGTAAATTAGTTAAAGTTCTATATGTTATAAAACATTGACTCAATAAACTTTAGTATTTAGTCTTTATAACTATCTTAATTATTAAATTTTCAACTAATTAAAACAAAACATATATCATAATTATATTATATTAGAGTTAAAATACGGTTCATCGTTGTCTTTCAAAGAGTGCCAGTGTCCATAAGCATTTTAACACATTTATTTAACATTTTAGCATATCGGTTGGAGATGAATTGTGGCTATGTTTATTATGGCAATTTAGCACATTGATTGGAGATGGCATAAAGGATCACCTTGCTGACAGGAAAAAACTTCATTTTCCTATCTCTTTAAGTATTTGTGCAGGGCCATAATATGTGTTTCTATTACTCAAGTAATCAAAATAATGTAATCTAAATACTTGTTTTTTATCATATGTTTCAGTTATGTATGTGGTGGACCTTCAAAAGGCCGCTTATTATCAGAAGTGCTATGATCCTGATTGCAGAGGTGAATGGTTAAATATTGTTTTTTACAGTTCCATCCCTTGGGAACATTTTGGTAATCTAACCACTTGAATAACTGATGGTTTTAGGTTATCGATCTCCCTTGCGCCCTGTTCCACCGGAAGTGTTTCCCGATTCCTCTAACTACATCAACCAAAATGAAAATCAGGAGTTGATACCGCCAGACGATGATGAAAACAACATGGACAGTTGCCAGAAAGATGAGTGGTGGCGGGAAGCCATAATAGCTGCAGACAAGGTTGAAAATATGCCAAGGATGCTAGATCTTGCACAGGAGGTTTGTATTCTTGCTTTATCTGTTGTTACTTGTGCTATAGCTAAGATTATAGAATCTTCCATCATGTTTTTTTTTCCTTTCTAGTATTTATAGGTATCATCGTACTGATAGGACTGTTAGAGCTCGGGTGGAGTTTCTGATCTTTTCTTGTAGGTGCTTGAGTTAACAAACCATAATCGTAAACTTCCCAAACAGACCCCCGGGAAACAAATTGCATTGACTTAAAACAGATGGAACTTTGGTGATATACTTGTTTAGTCCATAAAGATAAAATTTCAAAATTTTGAATCTGAGAGTTGTCGATAACAGGGTCAAGTGTGGGATGATGATGATGATGAGTGGTGGATGGCCGCAGAGAGCACTGCATCACAGATTGAGCTTGCATACTGCGGACATGCTTGATTCTTTGGTTCCACAAAACAAACGGACGAGGTCAAGCGGCAATCGGTCCTACTCCTACCACAAGATCACAAGTTCATTTCCTAGCTTAAATATATATTGGCAGTCTTAAAATTAATCTTTTTTCCTCTATGTATACAAAGGATACTAGGAAGATCAAGTAATTCTAAAGAATCGGAGATATTCACATGTATCAAATTGCATGGCCGTTAACATGGTTAATGTGTGGCGACAACCGCATTGAAGGTTTGATATAAAAACTTGATTACTAGATTGAGACAGAATCAACATAGCTGAATAGAATAAAATTGCGTTGTTTTTGTTTTATCAGAGATTGAAGGTTTGATATAAAAACTTTCAACAATCCGTTTGCTTGTTCATCTGTCCAGGATTTGAATCCAGATGTACACAACAATTGTGGTCACTGAGTTATCTGGAGCTGATGTCTTACAATCATAGATTGTCACGATTAATCTAGACATAACATAGGACACCCTTCGGGAAAAAAAAACCATTTAAGATTTGGTCAATGCAACAAGCAAGTGCCAATATGAGTATTTAACACCACTGGGGCTTTTTCTAGCCTAACATCTTGATCTGGGTATCCTACAACCTCAGCTCAGGATTATTGAAGGATTAAGTACCAATAATACGATTTTTCTTTGAAAAACGCAACCTGTAAAGAACCAAACTGTTATTTTGGGTTTCAAACCCTAGTTTACAAACCAAAATTTGAATCTACTGCAATTCACCAAATTACTTCTGTAACTGAAAATCTTTTATAATCCTAACTAAAATTCTCATTCATCATCTGACCCCGAATCCGAACTTGATGCAGCTGCTTTTGCTTTCCCGTTTGCACGGCTTTCTTTTTTGGTATCTCCTTTATTATTATTATTATTGTTATCATCTTCTTCATCTTCACTGTACTCACTCTCGTAATCCTCATCGTATTCCTCCTCTTCAATCTCCTCTTCCTCTTCCGCCCCATCTTCCACCATGGGTCCTTCCTCCGTGAACCCCCCACGGGTCCCGGCCCGAGTCCGTTTCACCACTTTAACTTTCACCCCGGTCTTCTTGTCACAACCCAGCCACGAATCGCAAAGCAAATAACAGCTCAGATTGTAGTTCCCTTCAGCTGGGGCCTGGAACTTACCCATCACGAGCCGCGACCCATTTTTCACTTTCTCAACCGCTTCTCTTACCGCTTTATTAGTTTCCTTCGCGTTTGCCCCTGACCCTTCCATTGTTTCCTCGATGGCTTTCGAAGCCGCGGTTACGGCTGATGCTTCGTCCATGAAGCTTACTTTTTGGGAAAACCAGACGTTGTTGGAGTTCTGGTCGGCGAGAAGAAACCAACAGTTTTCTTCCTTGTGGAAAGGGTAGAATGGGGCATGTGGAAGGGCACGGACCAAACCGTTGGTTCGTTGCAGGCCCACCCAAGCTTGAACCGTGACTATGTCACCTTCCTGTATGCCCTCTTCACCTTCGGTCCCGCAAGTGACTTCGATCGTTATGGAAGGCATCATTTCGAGTACCGACTCTACATCTTGGACTTCTGCCTCGGAGAAACCGGCAGTTTGAGAAAGCAACTCGGCACGGTCCTCAACTGGCATGTCGCGGAGCTCCTGAAGGGTTCTCACCTTCTGCAACAACAAATTCACATTGTGAGAATATGTTGAACCCCATTAGATTACTCTTCAAAAGAGCTTTTATAGAGAGATGGCAGATTCCGACACACACACATATGTAGACTTGGGATCATGTGAGACCACGTTTTACACTTGAAACTTCACAGCAAACACCGTGAAGGTAAAAAAACAAACCTTCACGGTGTTCTGCTGTGAAGTTTCAAGTGTAGAACGTGGTCTCACGAAAACAGCTTGGTCATATCTCTCTCTCTCTCTCTCTATATATATATNGAGAGAGAGAGGGAGAGAGATTGTATGCACAAGTGCATATTGTCTAGAAATGCTACCAAGGGTGTTCCGCAATTTTCCATTTTTTAAGGTTTTCCCTGAACCTGACCCTATATATAATTATGTATATATACAGGTTTGATTGTATTATGCAGGACTTCAACACACCCTCAAGGTGCCCCCAAAGAGTATGCCAAGTCCCTATGTGGTGCTAGAACCGGGCTCTGGTACAAGTTTGATGGTCTTTGCCTAGCTGATGTGGAACTCCAACACAAACCAATCTAATCATGTAACGAGCATATAGGTTATAGATCAGTTGGCTGCATATGATGCACAACCAGCACTTGCCATAGAGCGGGGGCCTCCTATATGTGCGTATAGGCGGAGATAGAAAGAAAGAAAGCGATATAAAATCTTTCACCTTGCGGGCTATCTTTTTCATCACGGCCTCATTAAAATGAGGAAGCTGCAGAAAAGGTGCAATACCTTCTGCATATCCTCCGGTAGCTTTCCTTGCGCTAAGAGGAACAGCCTGCATTACATGCACAAGTTACAAATAAGTATTACAATTTGGCACCAGAAACTAGATATAATATTACACACACATGAACAATATTCAAGAGAACATGTAGGCAGCTAAAACCAAACCAAACCTAGTATATCCCACCAGGGGTGGAATCTTGGGAGGGTAAGATGTAGGCAGACCTGACCTCTACACTAAAGTGTAGAGCAGCTAAGATATAGGTGGCTATATTTGTTAGAAGATCATAATTCAGTGAGATATATAAAAAAAAATTGGAGCTGACTATGTTACCTGGATGATACACTGAGAAAGCTCAACAACTCCAACCGCAGGCCTCAACCAGCCATGCCCTTGAGCCGTGCGTGGTATGACTGCCATCTGTGCACAGTAACATTAGAAAAAAATTGTCAAATAGTTGATGTGTACAAGAGGCATACAAGATTCAGATAACACTGTTTGCTTGTCTACAGTGAAATCTACCACAACTCATTCTAAGAGTCTTGTTTTTAACCAGTTACATATATATCCTACTGAGCATCATTTCTTATGATGCATTACAAGTTAACAAGAAAAGATGCACTGTGGCAAGTGTTTTTGAAAGTAAGATTGCATCGTCACAAGAAACTAGATTTTGTAATCGGCCATAGCGGATCAAACAATTAGCACTACCACAAGGATTTGTTTGTGGTGGCATCCTATCTCAAAGAGTCCGTTTGATTTGCAGGAATCGAATGGATTGGGATTTCCAATCCCGTGTTTGGTTTGCAGGATTGTCCAGATTTGAAACCCCTCAAACATAGTATTTTGAAATCCTAAGGGGGTGGCTGGAAATCAAGGAATTTTGTTAGATTTGTATATAATAATGTTTTAAAATATGTTAAAAACGTTTGTCTTCTAATAATCAGTTAAATAAAAGGTTATTTAATTATTCTTATAACTTCTTTAATGATTTTCTTTATAAATAATGGAATTCAAATCTTCCAAATCCTACAAACCAAACACAAAAGGATTCCAAAAATCTTCCCAAATCCAAATCCCTACATGAAATCCAATCCAATCCATTCCATTCCTACAAACCAAAGGGACCCTAGATAAATTAAATTATTTATATACAAACAAAAATACCTTGTTAAACAAAGATAATTTACTCCCATTCTCCAGCTAAAGAGAAAGTAACTGAATATTTGGGATAAAATAAGGCTTTGATTTTGATAACAATGATCAAGAAATACCTTCATCAGCTCGTCAAGAAGGCGAGGCGCAAGTTCCACCACACGCTTGAAGTCATGCTGTAATTCTGGGGTTAAGGTTGCCGTTTGACGAGTTAAGTGAGATTGAATCAACAACTCTGTCTGAAAACAATGCAAAAGAAAATCTGAGCCCAATATGAACGGTGTAAAAAATAAAATGCCACATACTCCAAAAGTTCCCCCATATTTCTGAGTTCCATCATGACTTTACCTTTACTAGTACAGGGTGTTGCTTCCAAAACTTTGCCTGCTCTTGTTTTATATTCTTGAGATCCAAGTTCAACTCGCTTCTGACCAACATAAATAGTTTCTGAAGGGGTTCTCCATCAGTCCTACGAACCGGAATTTCCATGTATTCAGCAGCCTTAATGAGAACATCCATAATTTTGCTGCGGTATCAAGGCACAAATAGGTTAGAATAGCAAAATACATACCCAACATAGGAAAGAAGGAAGACAAGAGATTAAACAAACAAAATAACGCAATTTCAGAATGTAGCTTCCTTTTTGACAATTGCTACTAGAAAAATGCAATGTAGTTAGATGTCTGGAGTTCTAGTCAGCAGATAGACACATGTTGTATGTTAAACAATAACATTTCCAGGATACAAATATCAACACCGGACATAAGTTGGCATACATCTATCTAATGCATTTCAACTCTCTCTCTCTCTCTCTATATATATATATATACATACATACATATATACACATATAGGTTCAGGTTCAAGGGAAAACCTCAAAAAAACAGAAAACCGAGGAACACCCTCATAGACCTTCTAGACCGTATGCAATTGTGCATAGAAGTAATTTGTAATATGCACACGTGCATAGAAACCAAAAAACAACTTAATTTACTTCTATGCACAAGTGCATACGGTCCAGATGAAGGGCTACGAGGGTGTTCCTCGGTTTTCCCTTTTTTTGAGGTTTTCCCTTGAACCTGGCCCTATANATATCCTTTTGATGAGAAGAGGCAATGCTATCATTATAGTAATTGTGAGCAGCATACCTTGGAGCCAAGGAAGGTTTCATGAAGTAATAGTAAGCAGATAGTGTTTGATGCATGACATAATTTCCTGTGTACTTTGACGATCTAGATAGATATGCAACAGCAACCACCAACGGGAGTAGAATACAAACCCCAACAATCCATAGTAATAGTATCCCACCAGATGCACCATCTATGTTGAGCAGAAACTGAGGAAGAGCTATTCCCATTTGAAACCCCTACATCAAAACACAATGTGATAATCACAGAGATCATATTTGTTAGAATATTTTTAAGATGTAAAAAACTTAATGAACTTTATTCCAGAAAAATATGAGGCACATAGAGCCTACCTGCCGACCATCTGGGTGACCATACTTTTCAAAGTTTTCACGAGATATAGGATCTGTAAGTGCCTGATATGCCTTCGCAATGGACTCCACAAAATACTTGTGGGCATCTGTATCAAAGCAAAAGAAATACAATAATCATCAGTAAACACTTGGAAGGTTAGTGCAGACAAAGGTCATGCCTGCAATGTCAACAATGTCAACTCAAATATAAAACTTGAGAAAAAAAATCAACCTGGATCTGGGTTTTTATCAGGATGGTATTGAACAGAGAGTCTCCTATACGCCTTCTTTATTTCAGAATCCGAAGCTCCAGGTTGTACTCCAAGAATACTGAATGGTTCAAATACTTGAATCTGATTGAGGCAAAAACAGTTCCCAATTAAACGATTCTTGAATAGAAGATAAGCAAGAATTTACACAATATAATAAGGCCAACATGATTATTGAAATCCATTACTTACTTCCCGATTTATATGCTTGATATAGTACACAAGGACACCCATGATGACCCATAACAACACCAATGTAAGGTTACTCCATGTTGAGAAGTTTGAGATCTATGAATAGAATTACGGTTTACAGGTTCAGAAAAATGCATGGTTTTTGTGAATTACCCCACAAAAAGTATAACAAGATCTCAAAGAAAAAAGATGATTGCCTTTTTAAATATTGATTTACGGTATTTTCCTGACTTTGAGCAAACTGAACACTGGCAGTTAATGCTCTTTGCTTTTTTTGAGGCAGCGCGGCAAAGCTGCATAATCGTATAAGGTACAAGTGGCAGTGCAATCATAGTCAAAATGAAGATCGGGAAGAGTGCACTGTTCTCCTCCGAAGCAGCCATTGGAACTCTCTGTCTATAACCTGTATATGGTTAACTCACCTGTTAATAACAAAATGTCTTTCAGAATTGTTGTTTATTTGTCGCTACAAATTCGACGGCATGAATATCAAACAATTTTACATACAGATATTATACAGTTCAAAAGATGAATTATTTTTTCCCAAAATAGTACAAATGAAGAACAATTTAGGATTCTTTTACACACACTTCCTCTCAAAAGACCTTCCAAATTCACTGCTTTTCGGTTATTGGAGCTGGTAACAGGAGAGGTTGAAGGAAACCGGTTTTAGGGTTCCTTGGTTGACTTTTTCCTTCCCCTTTTCCTTCTAGGGTTTAACCATTAACATACATTTTGTAATTATAAAGTAATCAGAAGATGATGAATACTCTTAGAAGATCATAAACACAATTTTTTGTTTCTGAAACTATCAAAATTTTATTAAGGCTAAACATAGCAGAAAACATGAAATAGCTAAGCACATACATTGATACAGCTGAAAACTGATTACAAATTACAAATTTCCAAATGCAAAAATCCTACGATCTTGCAATGAATTTAACCAGAGAATGCTAAAACAGATCAAAACACTAACATCGACAATAATCATAATCCAAACAATTGATTCTTCCTTCACACACCAGCTAGAGTCAAATCGGGTGAATCGTGACATAAACCCTAGATGTTCATCAAAAGAAGACAAAATTAAATTGTTTCGGTCTGACGAAAGTTCAATTGAAAAACAAGATTGAAACTAAACCCCCCATCAACGTTAAGATCTTGAACTTGGGCAAACAACCAAACCTAAAAACCATACGAGAGAGATCAAACCCTATGAAAACCCTCAAGGAACACAACTGATACACTACTGAAAATGAGCAATTTGCTTGGAAAAATTGATGGTGAATTACTGGTAAAGTGAATTGAATTGCTTGGAGACGATGATTTACCTACAAGTGAAATGGAATTGGGAGAGATCCAGCGATTAGAAGAACTCTAGGGCAAGAGCATGAAAATGGGGATGGGGAGGAAGAAGGTTTTTGGGCGTCACTTCTCTCCGTTACAATTGTTAACTCATGTGGAAATAGTATCCAGATCCAGTATTAAACCATGACGACTTCACATGCTCAGAGGTCAATTTGGTAAATTCCCAGCCAAAACCAAACCAAACAAACACCAACTCCAATCGACCCCATACGAAACCTGGCTCTAAAGCTATGTTGGTGTTTGGTTTGCACAATGTTTTAGATGGAATGCAATTTGACCTTTGAAGGAATTGTAACGAAATATTGTCATGTTTGACCACTTGTTTGGTTGACGGACATTGGGATGAAATCTATTAAAAAAATTGGCTATGAAGAAATTGGAATGTAATGTTATCTGGTTTGATCACTTGTTTGGTTGACAGATGATGTGGTAAAATATATATATAAATTATTGACCAAGTTTTACCCTTATTTAATTACCTTACCAAACTACCACACACACAAGCAAGCGTACCTAATCGGTAATAGTATAGTATAGATAAGTCCAGGTATCGTTCTTACCACTGAGAACAGTGAAGCTGCCTACCTTTTATTTATTACAGTTAACCTATTTATTCTCTTTTTTCAATATTTTATATATTATATTTA
Organism: Carthamus tinctorius; assembly: GCA_001633085.1. NCBI lineage: Eukaryota > Viridiplantae > Streptophyta > Magnoliopsida > Asterales > Asteraceae > Carthamus > Carthamus tinctorius. Next base: position 20,853 of record LUCG01242959.1, read on the forward strand.
TAATTTCAAGTTGTGTTTTTTGTTTTATTTTATTTCAAAAAATGTTCGTAATTATTTATATACGAGTAAACTACAATTTTGGTCCTTGGGGTTTACAAAAACCAACAAAAATGGTCTCTGAACTTCAAAAACTACACTGACGGTCCCTATTGTTTGCATTTTGCTTTGAAAGTGATCCCTGATCACTAACTCCGTTAGTGACTCAGTTAAGTAAGGGGTAGCATTGTCTAAAATGATAGATAAAGGGTTCAAATTTTAACTTCTTCATATGATGTGTATAAAATAAAACCCATGTCTCCGGCCACTCCCCCCATTGTCTCCGGCCAAACCTCCGGTCATCGCTCCCACCTCCAACCCCATCATTCTCCTTCTGCCTCTCCATCTTCATCTTCTTCATATGGTGGTGTTGTGGTGGTGGTGGTTTTTTGGGGACCTTCCCAAATTTAGATCTCGTTTTATGGCGACCTTTCAAGATCTAGATCTCGTTATTTTTCCGATCACTTGTTCACCCTCTCCATCGGTGCCGTCTCTTCCCCCCCCCATATCTGTAGAAACCTTAAATTGGCGACGGCGGTGGTTGTGTGCAGGTAGTGGTGGTGGTTTGTGGTGGTTGTGGCGGTGGTGGTTTGGTGGT
>LUCG01242975.1:0-19022 GCA_001633085.1 Carthamus tinctorius
AGAGAGAGAGAGAGAGAGATGCTCGGGCTTCTATGTCCGAGTTGGAGGCCGCCCCCGACACCCACCAAATACCCAATTCATGTGTACCACTATGGGGTTGAGCCCAATTTTACCCACCAAATACCCAAATAAAGTGGTACGCTTAGCCTTAGGTGAATCATTTAATCATACTAAGAACAACTAAACAATGGGCAATGATATTGGTATCCTTACTAATGTTAAAATCTGCATTAAGAAGGTAAAAAACAAGTTTTGATATTGATGTTTGTGAAAAGATAGTATATAAATGTGCCATTAGCCTCCCCCTAAAGAATTCCTTGTAGTGTTGGACTCAAATTAGTCGCTTATTGGTAAAAGCTCCAAAGACCTAATATTTATTATCAGTTGACTTAACCCTTAATCTTCAAAAAGAACTTGCATCGGAAAGATTGAATGCAAGTCCGTTTCATGTGGAACTCCGACATGACTTATTCAAAGATCCTGACCCATCTTTATTCAATCATACTTGTAACATTGATCAACGGACCTACAAAGGGTCCCGTACAACCACTCAACCAAGGGTCCCGTACAACCACTCAACCAATTTTTGTAAGTAATTTCTTTTTTTTGTGTATGAATGGTGCACACGTTGAGCTTTTGAGTAATCCGGGATATTAGAAAATACAAGAGACGTTAACCAAAATACAGTAAAAATCTCTTGTGATCAACCAAAAAACTAATAGATCTCTCTATACGGTGGAATTTAGCTACAGAGACATTCTATGACTTTACAGTCTATGATCCGTATTAAAGGTGAACCTGCCTAGCAAAATCCTAGATCCATCGCCGGTAATTGAACAAAATGAGTTTGATTACTTTGATGGATTAGATCTCCATTACTATGTTCTTGAGCTTTGGATCTATAGCTAGATATGCAACCTAAGTTTAATATATATAGAGGGATGTTTTAATTACAAACCAGGTAATTCTAACAAACTATGAAAACCATTATATTAGGAAATAATAGCGATACATATACACACATATACATGTATGGTAAATAATGGATCATAACTGAAATATCAGCAAATGTGATTCAACCAAACAACACACAGTTAAAATGGTGAAATTGTTGTTCTTATTTGCATTATCACCAAAGAAAAACTTCCTAAATTAAACTAAAATAGGTTCTTTTGCAGAAACCAGCCTGGAATGGATCATAAAATCTGGGCATTTTACAACAAACGACATACAGACAGACAGACGAAAACAACAACTAATGCGATGATTCCCATATTACCGCTTTAGAAATACAATACCAAAGGCAAAGGCCATGTCCCACTCCTTTCCAAGAATGCAGCAGACCTACCCCTTCAAATCTTTTTTACTGCATACAAAGTTATCAAAAACCAATCTTGAGCACAAATTCTGCCAACAAATATACAAAAAAGCTTTTTGAAAATAGAAAAAACATGGATCACTCACCTCTGCTTCTTCTGCACCAGATTTGGTGATCTCCATCTTTTGGTCTTCTGCAAAGACAATATCATGTTTCATAAATACAAAAAGACCCAAGTGCTCACAAAATCCAATCACCGTCCTAAAAGATTAGCATGGCTCCTTTACATGCTAATCTTTCTACAAAATTGATAACGATGGTAAAGAATAACGCAATCTTTAACATTTGAGGTGTCAAATAAACACAATAAAATTTTCCAAGGGTATGCAAGTGCACACCAGTATGAGCCTATGAGGTATAACAATACACACACACACACACAAAAAGCCTGAAGAAAACACTTGGATTAGAGAACTTGTTCAAAAAGTACAAACTGTCGTTCGTTAGGATCAAATACTTGGTAAATGGACTACGAAAAGTTAATAAAACCAAACAGTTAACATGCAATTTACCTCCATCCTCTGGAATGTCAGAAGTCCACAAAGTGAGGTTGTCCCTCAGGAGCTGCATGATTAAAGTGCTATCTTTGTATGATTCCTCACTCAAGGAGTCAAGCTCGGAGATAGCTTCATCAAAAGCTTGTTTCGCCAGGTGGCAGGCTCTGATATGAAGCAACGTTCAAGGTAAGACGATTTAGCATGGACTTTTCATATCAAGTATACCAACAAGATTGATAAAAGTTTCCACGTTACCTTTCAGGAGAGTTCATGATCTCATAATAGAAAACAGAGAAGTTCAAAGCCAAACCCAATCGGATGGGATGCGTAGGAGATAAATCCTCTGCAGCAGTTGAAGCCAACTGGGGAAACCATAAGTCAACATGTCATTTATCAGAAGGTAAAATTTATCATCAAGCATGGTAAAGAGCTTTGCGTGGGTTAAAGTTCCTTTATATGCTAGGCAACACAAGAACAAACTATTCCTGTAGCTTGGGATACAGCGAAAAGAAATCATGATGAAATATATATACACACACACACACACACCCCAAAGTGAATCGAGAAAATTCTATTACCTTCATACCTGTAAAACCATAATATTATATCTTAACCTTTCTTATGCCATTTTGGGATTTTCGCAGCATTGAAAAATCAAAAAATAAATAAACTGACACCACACTACCTGTTCAAAATGCAAGTAGAATTACTATGTGGTATGTTTATGTAAATGATGATCAGGATCCTCATGGTAAAAGAAACTAAACAATATAATAGCTACTTACTTGATAAGCCTTCAGTGACTGATCAGCTGCCTCTTTTTTATCATTACCAGACTTGAACTCCGCAAGATACCTAAAATAGTCTCCCTTCCTGCACTCGTCAAAACCCACCACAAAATCTTAAGAACCCAACAAAAGTAGGGAAGTCCTAGACTAGTTTCAGTTGATAGCGAAAAGTTTGATTGAGTATTTCTATCTCTTTTAATCTTGCCATGACTATATTCTTTGAACAATTTGCTACAAAACCAAAAAGTAATACCAATAAACAACGCCCAACGAATAGAACAAGAATGTTCTTTTGGGCCTTTTCCTCGCATTTATTAGGAAACACTCACATTTTGTAGTAGAAAACAGTAGATTCTCCAGCAGAGGAAGATGGAATCAGATGCTCATCAATCACAGTCATGATATCACCGCAAATGTTAGACAGCTCTGTTTCCACCTTCTGCCTATATTCCTTAATCCGCTTTACGTTCACTTCATTGCCTCTAGACTCCTCTTTTTGCTCAATGGAGGACAATATCCTCCATGATGCCCTACGTGAACCCACCACATTCTTGTATCCAACCGAAAGCAAATTTCTTTCTTCAACAGTTAATTCGATATCTAACTTAGCTACCTTCTTCATGGCATCCACCATCTCTGAACAACAAAAGACAATCACCATAAGATCATAAGACAATAATAACACAGATCAATCATCAAATCGAACTTCTATATTTTCCTATATAGGATATTGAGCTTTTCTAAAAAAACAGTTACATCACAGGAAAATTTTCAACTGTAACCCACAAAAAGAACATATTCCTTCAATCTTTTCATATTCAAATATTCCCTTAAAATGCCAGAACAAGTAAAAATTAATCCTTCTTTGATTGATATCCACCCAATATGCAAGTGATCCGTGCATATAAATGTGTTCATCCACCAAAGTTTGCTTCAAACCTCAATGTTTACCCTACCAAGTACAGGTAACTAGTCTCAAAAAACCAGTCAACGTTTACCTTTTCACAGCTTTACTTTTTTACAACAAAAAACTATCAGATTCCTGTTTAGGTTGCTGTAACGATCAATAAATTTCTGAAAACATTCAAAAGGATTAATGTCGATTTGAATGTTTTAGCACTGAAACTAATAAAATCGAACTCGTTTTCGAGGAACAATAGCGTGAGGATTTTTAGGATCTAGTAAACCCTAAATCTAGCTAACAGTAGCCCCTCTTCGAATAATTTACTCGATACTTTGAAACCCTAACTAACAATAACTTCAATCTATTGCATCCACAACATCATTCATTCAAGTGAAGGAATTTGATTTCTAAAACTGAAACAGTAATCACACGCATCTACATCTTGCAATCGATTAAGGCCTCAACTTTCAACAATAAAATCAACAAAATCCGACAAGTAAAACAACGGATCTACGATGAGAGAGAGAGAGAGAGAGGAGTTAAGATGCTTACCGTCATAGCGCTCAGCTTGTTCAGCGAGCTTGGCAACATAGATGAAGTTCTCACGTTCAGCAGAAGCCGCCATGGATGCCGATCTCGGAGCTCAACTGCAATTCTCTCTCTCTCTCTCTACTGTTTTTGTCAAATAAGAGAAACGCGGAAAGATGCGTCTGTGTGACTGTTTAGCTGTATATTTCTGTAATATAGTGGAAATAATATTTCAATTCTGACCACCAAAGTTTAGTTTTTCCTCCTTCTGCCACCAACAAAAACAGAAAATGTTAATTGGGGCACCGAAATATAGAGATGACATGTATATCAATTGTACCAGTTAAATTGCTATCAATCATAGTAGATTGTTGGTACTGTATCAAGTATGCAGATTTGGTTGGTAAGCAGTTTTGGAAGTCGCTTACCATGGTAGTATTATGATATTGCCTTATTTAATGATTTGTTAGATTAGTAATGATATTACGCATTGTACTTTTAGCTGTTTTATTTGAATGAACGTTTGGAAGTTTTATTATTAGTACTTAGAAACCCTAACTTCATATGTGTTACTAGGAAACTCAAAATGTCATTCAAATTTGAACATGATGGCAATTTTAATATATATAACTTGAAGTTGATTTGTATCAATCGTTAAGTTAACTTGGTACCTAAGCACAGTTGGTTGATACATGATAAAGGATTTTGTCTACCAATTATAATTGGTTGGTATGTGGTCTTGGAAAAAACTTGGCACAATAGCAGATCCACCTCTACTGATTTGTTTTCAAATTTCTCACGAGAAGTGAGTGTATGTTGTAATGATGATGGATGCCCCAAGTCGAAAAGGTTGAATGCGCTCCTACTCATTGACTAAGGAAGTATGAAGATGGTACCAAGTAAAACCCTCGAGAGCTTACATGTTAAAGCAATTTTGTATTAAATTTATCTATTCTGTTTGAAAATATTGAGAATAGTCAAATACATTTGCGTTGAAATAAACAAGTGATTAACATACAAACTTTGCTTTTTACATAAGTAGGTATTAACTTTGTGAAACAAAGTTTATTTAAAGAAGCTAGAAATTAGTTTTAAAAAGTAACAAAGTGCCTGAATTGAGCAAAAAAACAATGATTTAGTGGCTAAAAAATAAAATTTTTAATTATGTATGGGCTATTATAGGAACATGAATAGTAATATGGGCAAATATGCAAAGAGAAAAAAAGTAAGAGGATGTAAATGAAACTTTAGATGATTGATGCAAGTGGGTGGAAAACGACAAGAGGGACCCACTGCCCGTAGACATTAGCGTATGGCTACCACTCTTAGTGCGCCACGTAGGATAAAGTTGACACGTGCTTCTCCGTGTTAATGACAACTTGATCCCTGTTGCTTACACTATTTACATTAAGACCCCTCATGTTTTAATATTAGACATGGAAACCTCTTAACTTAAAATTATAACATTTTTCTAAACCGATGATAAAGATCGTTAAGTTTGATCTTTTTTGTAGAACTTCTAACATAAAAGTTATATACCTAACGATTACCAACTATGGTAATAGATTTAGAGTTGAGTTACTATGAGAAACGTGAGAATTTGAGTTGAATTGTTGATCACTTTTAATCTTAAATTTATCTGAGAACTATGCTTGGATATAGGGATTAACCTCGTAAATCTTATTTTAATGTGTATTCAACGGTGGATAATCATTTTCCACACTTTTCATGTTAACTTAATTTCTCATCAGACCAATGTTTTAAAAACCGGTTGAACTGGTCTGGTTTTAACCGGTTTAACTGGGAGCCGGTGAAAGGACCGGGTCAACTATGACCGGTTTTAAGGCATTTTATGCACCGGATCGAACCGGCCAGTTTAGTGGTTGAACCGGTAAAAATCCGGTTGACCTGGGTTTTAAAAAAAGTTACATGTAAATATTGTTATTATTTGTTTTTTAAATGTTTAATGTTTTTTTAACTTGTAGATATCAAATTGTTGGTTTTATATACATGTGAATGTAGGAAAATGAAAAATACACAAAAATGCTTGAAATCGGTTAAACCAGTGGTTGAACCGATCGAACCGCGAACCTGTCAACACACTGATTCAACTAAAAAACCGGTTTTTAAAACATTGCATCGGACTCAACCCTATTAATAATTACATAAATAGACATTTGAGCAAACTACATTTCTCATTTCTGTAGTTTACTATTTACAATAATTATTATTTCTGATTTTAAAAACTACTTTTTAGTCATTAGCCTTTAACAATGGTTTTCTGTCAATAAGTAAATAAATATGTGTCAAATGAAAATTAAAAATAACAACTAATATAAAACATATAATTAATTTTACTTTCTTAAATCAATATAGAAAACTCAAGTAACCAATATCATTTACAAAATTGCCCCAAAATGGATACAAAATTTACACACTGACTTTTAAATATTTTATATTGTGATATCTAATTTTAAAATCACAAGATCTGTCAAGATTTTTTTAAAATAAATAAATAATCTAAGTAGTTATTGACTAACGGAAAACGTTATAACGGATCTGCTTTTGACTTTATGAATAATTAACGGTGGAAAAGCAAGTTAACTTTTGGAAGGACGGCATGATTTTGGGTGATGCATGCATTCTTCTTAAATGATTACCTTAAACCGAAAGTGGTCAAGTGCACTATTGTAGGGTTACTTTGGTAATTTCACCACACCTTTTTTTGATTTCACTTCAACAAGAAGTATATTTGTTCATCTCCTTTAATAAAGTTTAATTAAGATAAACTTATTAATCTTGAGAGAACAATTTTTAAGACATCTATTTTAAAGATGCAAGATCTAAACTTTACTAACAATTTAGTTTTCAATGACATGGCTTATTTTATTTGGTGCTTATGATTGTTTGTTTTATTGTTCCAAAAACCGTCCTCGCTATTTGTAGTTATTTATAATTCTTTATCTTACCTCTCTTTAAGAAAAGGGTCTATGAAAATTTCAAGTGGTGGTACTGTGACGGATAAAAAAACAAAATGGTGGCATCGTCAAAAATCGAGGCCAGTTAACTTTATAATGAGATTTCAATTAAATCATGGCCTCTTAGCCTATTAAAGAAAAAATGATTCATACTTATCTATTCATGGATTTAATTAAAATCTCATTTAAAGTTATATATACTTAATAAAATGTACTTTTAAGAATTGTAAAGAAAATTACACGGTTACATCATATGCATGAACAACTTTGTGGTGGCACCCATTACTAAACCTGTCCATGGTCTAGTAGAGGACCCATGATTTTTATGGTGCGGATGCATCTTTAAGGTAGAAGAAGAAAGGTCTATAGAGTCATCTAATGTGTTTTCAGCTGAATATAACTATTTTGAGAGATTTGTTTAAGTTGTTTGGCTGATTTCAAGGGACTTTTTTGGTTTTTCGAATGATATATTTTATATTTTCTGATATTCTGGATCCCCCTCAAAGTTTACTGTGTACATCTGTTCACAGTGTCATTTATGGATTTGACCTCAAAGTTTTTAATTAAGGAAAATTGGTTTATACTCGTAGAAACTTATGAATTTAATTAAAATTTGATTTAAGGTTATATACCTAGTTGACTATTTTTCACATCCCCTAAAAATTCTTGCATAAAATTCATGTGACCAGTGGGGTCTTCTTAGGTCCACCCCCTACATGATGTTCTAGGTTGGGTTTACGTGAGACTAACATGTTTTACTTAGATCTGTGAGACCATATTTTTACCCTTAAAACTTAAAAGTAAAAATATAGTCTACTAAGTCTCATATAAACAACTTAATCTCACATAATCCAAAATCCCGATGTCCCCCTTCCTATATGCATTAAGCCAACCACCTAACACGCCGTTATGATGCATTTCAAACAGGACAGTGTGGGTCCGGTTACTAGCCCACAAACACTCCGTGAAGATGACTAAGAGGGTGTTTGGGAGTGCTTATTTAAAGTGCTTAAAACTTATTTTATCTTGGGGAATGAGTTTTAAAAGTTTTGAGTGTTTGGATGAAATATTTTGAAAGTGCTTATGACTTTTGTGTGAAGGAGAAAAGCATTTTTCAAAAAGCTGCTTCGGCTCAACTTTTCAAAAAGTATAAGTTGTTTTTAATAAGCACTCCCAAACACCCCTTGATAAGTAAATAGTAAAACCATAACAAAGAGTATAACTTTGTAATCAAGTGTACAATATATTAATCCAATGGTTTTATTGGTGAAAGTACCATTGATGATGCCTATAGTACAACTTCAGTAATGCAGAGATGAAGTACACATAACAACGTGGTCCGCTTCCAGGCGATCACACGTGACAAGAAGAAACAACTCGAGAATACGTTTAAACACGGCCGTGACAACGTCTTTTTTTCGGTGTCCAAAGGCGTAAAAAAAACCCCGATATGGTCACATAACGTAGGGAGGGCGGTTAACCGGTGTTCTGCATTCCGGCAGCAATGCCCTTCATGGTCAGGATCAGGGTGTCCTCCAGACCCGGTGCGTACTCGCTGGTCGGGTTCAGGGTGATCAGCTCGTCGGCCGGTTTGCTCGGCTCGGAATACTCCTTCGAGATGTGAGGCCTCAACGTCACGTGATAGTTTGGATCGCGAATCCGTTTTAGCGTGTAGGCCTGGCATACGTTCAACGTCGTGATGTATGAATCACGCAGACGGAGTCTTTGTTTCAAGTAGGGATCGCCCTCGAGAAGGTCCTTATGTCCAGCAATCTACAAACACGAAAAAAAAGAAAATGCAATTACCCTGTTAAAATACGTGGAACCTCTTTAAACAATTAAATATCCCTTACAGGTATTTCGTACATGAGACATAGGACGGTACGAAAACTTGTTATCCCATGTTAGACTAAAATAGATCGAACAAAAATGCATTTTACATAAAAATGAAACAAGGTTGCTAAATTAATAAATAGTAAATTACGATTTCGTCCCTGTGGTTTGTTAAAAATTGCGACTTTTGTCCCTACCGTTTAGAAATTGCAATTTTCGTCCCTGCGATTTGTAATTCATTGCTATTTTAGTCCTCACCATTTATAATTTATTGCTGATTCGGTCATTATGGTTTACATTTCTTTACTATTTTGGTCCATCGTACTTAAAGGTAGCCCAAGGACGAAAATTGAAATATATTGTAAACCATGGGGATGAAAATGGCAACTTCTAAACCACAGGGACTAAAGTCGTAGTTTACTCATTAATAAACTACCCTCTCAAATTAATATCGTGTACAGTTTTGTCCAGTCTCGTCTAATTCTGTCCTGTTTAATGGTATGGGTCTAGCTGATATGAGACTGTAAAATGACGGATATTGAAAACCCAAAGAGCATGAGTTATGAATCTTGAAATTGTACCTTGAGGAGATACTCTTTGGTTTCTTCATAGTTTGCTCTCAAAGATTCTCCGAACGACCAAAGATCTTCGGAGACGAGGAGCTTGTCGTTCAGTGCGGCAATGCCGGGATCTCCTTTAGCGAACACCATCTCGACTAGATCGATGGTGACCCTAAAGAAAGGCCAGGTTTTGTACATTTCTTGCAGCATTTTTAGGTTCTTGCTGTCCTTTTGGATGGCATGCTTGAATGCAGCCCCGAACCCGAGCCAAACTGGGAGATGGAACCGGGTTTGAGTCCATGCGAAGATCCATGGAATAGCTCGGAGTGATTCTATTCCTCCGCTCGGTTTTCTTTTCGATGGCCGACTCCCGATATTCATACGCCCGTACTCCAATTCCGGTGTAGCCTGTACAAATAAAAGCAGTTTGTTAAGACATTTAGACACTTTTGGCATCCTGTAAATCTAATTTTGTTGTGGTTGATGTTAAGGACACTCACGAGGCGGAAATACTCGACGAAACGTGGTTCTTGGAACACGATCGAACGGTACTGCTCGGTTGCGAAAACTGCGATCTCGTCCATGAGTTTACGCCATTCGGGTCGCGGTGAGATCGGGGGGTTCATCCCGTGCTCGAGGGTGGCTGCGCAAAACCGTTGAAGCGTTCTGAAGCACAAATGTTCCTCACCGAAAGATTGCTCGATGACCTCGCCCTGAACCGTGACTCTCAACGACCCGTGGATGGTCTCGGGCGGCTGAGACAGGATGGCGAGATGGGTCGGCCCGCCTCCTCTCCCGACGGTCCCACCACGACCGTGGAACATTGTAAGCTTAACACCGAACTCCTTTGCAACCTTGATAAGCTCTTCTTGAGCCTTGTAAAGCTGCCACGCAGCCGAAAGCCTTCCGGCGTCTTTTCCCGAATCGGAGTACCCGATCATGACCTCTTGCTTTCCGTCGATCCGGTTCTTGTACCAGTCGATCGAGAAGAGCCGGCTCATGGCCGCCGGAGCAGCCTCGAGATCCGCCAGCTTCTCGAAAAGCGGAACCACCCGTAACGATTGTTTCACGTGGCATTCGCGTTGAAGAAGCTCGACAGCGAGCACATCGGAGGCTGCGGTAGCCATGGAAATGATGTAAGCACCGAAGCAATCGGACGGGAGTTCGGCCAAGACGTGGAACGTGTCCAAAACGTCCGCGATCTCCTCGGTTTTCGGGAGATCGGGACCGAAAAGCGGCCGCTTTCCACCGAGCTCCGCCAGGAGCCATTCTTGGCGCTTTTCTTCGGACCACTCACGGTAGGACCCGATCTCCAAATGCTGAGTAATCGCATCCAAAACGTCTGTATGGCGGTCGGATTCTTGACGGATATCAAGCTTCACGAGCGATAGTCCGAAGGTCGAGACTTGCCGTAGAAAATCGAGAAGGCTTCCATCGGCAATCACAACGTCACCACAAGCGCATAGAGATCGGTAGCATAACTCGAGAGGCTCCAAAAACTGCAAAAACATTTCGGAAACACAATGATGGATTGCAAAACCGGAAGATAATATTTTCGTCAATTGGCAATCTCGAAGGTATCGAAAGATTATTAGATACCTGTTCGACATTTGTGTAAACTGCTTCCTCGGGAATGTCAGATTTCCCGTGGGCGAGAAGATGGCGAGCTCGTTCACGAGTGTTGTATAACCTGTCCCTTACGTCACCAAGAATCACACGGTAAGGTTCCGTTGGAGGAACTTGTTTCCAGAACTCTGCACAAAGGAACACACCCAACATTCAGGCGTTTATCGTTTACAAAAACAAACAGTATTATTTAACCACCGCGTTTTCTTGTGTTTTTGACATAGTAATACCTATGTAGTGCTTGACATCTCTCCTTGCGGTTCTGTAGAGTTCTTCAGCACGAACACGAAGCTCATCGTTACAACGCCACATGGACATCTGAGAAAGGCGAAATCAGGGTAAGATGAGTACGATCTACATGGGGAGGTTGAGGGTTATTTATTTGTTCGCTATATACCTCAAACATTAGGTCTTCTATTTGCGAAAAGTACATGTTTGCAGCCATCATTCTAGCGAGTAAGCAAACATCCCTTGTTACCTCAGGAGTTACCCTTGGGTTGCCTGCAAAAGAAATGTTGTTTAGATGGGCGCAGAGTGCTTAACGACCGTCGATAAACATGGTATTCTTGATCCCATTTGCTTGATGTATGCAGAAATCAAGACAGACCCACAAGATAAACATGATTAGTTTTGAAAATTTGTCATCTTTTTAAGTTCTTGAGGATGGAATAAGATGAGATTCTTGATCCCATTTGCTTGATGTATGCAGAAATCAAGACAGATCCACATGATTAGACTTGATTAGTTTCGAAAATTTATAATCTTTAAGGTTCTTGAAGAGAGATAACAAGATGAATTCTTGATCCCTTTTGCTTGATATATGCAGAAATGAAGATAGATCCACATGATTGACTTCAATTAGTTTTGAAAATTATAATCTTTAAAGTTCTGGATGTAACAAGATGAGATTCTTGATCCCATTTGCTTGATGTATGCAGAAGTCAAGATAACCACACAAGATAAACATGATTACACTTGATAAAATTTTGAAAATTTATAAACTTTAAGTTCTTGAAGATGGAACAAGATAAGATCTTGATCCCATTTGCTTGATTTATGCAGAAATCTAGATAGACCCACAAGATAAAATATGCTTAAGCTTCATTAATTTTGAAAAGTTATCATCTTTTTAAGTTCTTGAAGATGGAACAAGATGAGATCCTCGATCCCGCTTTCTTGATGTAGGCAGAAATCAAGACAAACCCACATGCTTAGACTTCATTAGTTTTCAAAAGTTATAATCTTTAAGTTCTTGAGGAGATAACAAGATGAGATTCTTAATCTCATTTGCTTGATCTATGCATAAATCAAGAAAGATCCACAAGGCTGATGATGTACAAATGAAAGAAATCTTGATTTTTTCCAGCCCGTGTCCGTTAAGAAACATACCATCACGGTCACCACCCATCCACGAAGAGAACTGTATAAGAGGAGCATTATACGGAACCCGTTCATTGATTCCAATGTTCTTAAGAGCCGTATCCACACGACGTAAGAATTTAGGAACACCCTTCCAGATTGTTTCATGAAAGTAGCTCATTCCAGCTCTCATTTCATCCTGTGGGGTCGGAGGAGTCCTACGGATCTCGTCTGTGCGGAAAGCAGCTTGAATCTACAAATTACACAAAACCACTTAAATCGCCATTTAACCATAAAAATATCGCAAAATGCAAGAAAGTTTGTTAAACCATTAACACTTACTTCTCTATGCAAAGCCTCATCCAGTTCCTGTTTATCATCAGGAGTGATGTCCTTTGTATATAGCTGCGCCAAACAGTCACGAATCCTACACACAACATCGAAAGTAAACTAAACTCAAAATCTTGAAGTTGGGTGTTTGATAAAATTTGTAAAGATTTGACGGATTAAAGGTCGTACCTTCCATGCTTTTGGAGCAAAGATCTTCGTACAGATTGAGTCGGGTGAGCAGTCAAGACCAAATCAACCGTTTGATTCTTGAGTGCATCGAAAACTTCTTCGGGTGACTTCCCGAGTTGATGCACGAGTTTCTTGAGAGTTTCTTCAATATCAGATTCAGTTGTTGCAATGGCTTCATCGGCAAAATCACCCTTCTTCAGCTTAATCCTACGACGATAAGCAATCTGAACCTCTTCAGCCAGATTTGCCAGATTAAGCATGTGAGAGAAAGCTTTTGCAATAACAATGGAGTCCCCTGGATCTAAACTTGTTAACACACTTCCAAGCTCCTCCAATTTCTTCGGATCACGCTTTCCTTCGTACTCAGCCGAAAGCTCGTAACATTCTTGAACCTACACAACCGAAAACTAACTATAATGCTTAACGATCGATAAGTAATGAATCATAAAGACCCATAAAAGCAACAAGGCCGTTCCAATCTTTTTGAAGGCCCTATTACACCTATACTTTTTTATTACAAAATGAGATGATAAAGATACATATATACAAAAAACATAGGGAAGTTTCAATTTTTTCAGAGGCTCTAATACACCTAAAGCTTTAGATTACAATGCAAAATGAGATAATAAAGATACAGAGATACAAAATACATACGGAAGTTCCAATCTTTTTGGAGGCCCTGCTACACCTAAAGCTTTTGATTACTACCAAAATGAGGTAATAAAGATACATATATATACAAAATACAGATGCGATGACGTGGCATACTATTTTTGTTACGGGGATGGAAACTAGTGAGGCACTAAGGTGGGCTGTAGTCTTACATTCTTCGTTTAAAGGCCCTTAGCAAAGTAAATTTGGACCCAAAAATTTTGTGGACTTCAAAATCACATATTTAGGCTGTGTTTGGCAAACTAGCTAATAAGCTAGCTTATGAATAAATTGTGTTTGGCAAAAACTAGCTTATGTGTATGTAAAATGACAAAAAAAAGTATTTTGGGTATAATAGTTGATATTAATAGGGGTATAATTGGAAAAAGCTACCGAAACGCTAGCTTATGATCTATCCAGACATGTACTAGCTTATTTAACATGCTAAAGATCGGACTAAAAAGCAAATGACTCCATTGGAGAGTTATGATGAAATCTCATATGAATTGATGTTAAATCTTTAATGGGACCAAAGGAGTGTTAGCCCAGTGGTAAGAATTGGACACTACATAGTGGTAAACCCGAGTTCGAGCCCTGGGGATACATTCCGGAGGTACGGGGGTTTCGACCCCGGGCTGCATGCTTTAGCAGTCGGGCTTCGGCCCAAAATTGCCGAGGATTAGTCTGGGCCCAATGTGGTCTGGGATACCTCTTCCAAAAAAAAAAAAAAAATCTTTAATGGGTTTCTTCTACTCATTTTTTCGAAATCGGTTAGGGATTGGAGATCCAATGTGAGAATTCTTAAAATAAACAGAAAGATTGAAGTTAGCATATACCGTTTCCTTGAGATCCTCCCCATGTAAATCTTGAAGAATATCAAGAAACTTATCTAAAAGCAAAGCATCATACTCAATAAGCTTATCATCTTCAGACACTTTTCCAGGAACTAAAAGCCTCAACTGAGCATCGATCGATGCTAGTTTCTCCAGATTTCGATTAGCCATTAGTGGATTAATCTTCCCCCCAAACTCCTGAAAATTAAAATTTAAAAATAACCCATTTTAAATTACCAATCACATCAAGATAAACTTCTGATGGAGACCCAATTAAGAATTAAAAAAACCCATTTTAAAGATCAAAGCTTTTCATGGAAATCCAAGTTCAGTAAAGCAAGAAGTAACTCAAAACTGTAAACCCATTTGAAGTTATACAAATAATCATGTTATATATATATATATTGTGAAAGAACCTGAAGAATCGGAGTCGAAATTGATGAGATAGAGAGATGGGTTTTTTGCTCAGTGTTGAGACCTAAACAAAATGGATTGGGGGGATTGGCTATATATAGAGGAAAGCAATGAACAATGGAGTTTGCACTTTGCATATAAGAATAAATAAATTAAATTAAATTAAATTAATAAATAAAAGTTCTTGACAAATTGGCAAACTGACGCCTAAATTATTGGATTATTTTTCTCTGAAATTTATTATAACCAAAATAAATCTTTTCTTTTTCTTTCTCTTTGATTTTTTACACTTTTTTGTATTATTTCATGGAAAAAAATAATATAATTTACTGAAACTCTAGTCATTGGTCTATTTTATGCTTTATAATCATCTTACACTTTTAATGACACCAATTAAAAGTAGAAGATTGTTATTTGCACCCGTATGAATGTCAGAATCAGTTCATTTTATACATTGAGAATGTTAAAAAACAGATTGTAATGTTGATATGTATGAAAAGAGTAGAGGTGCAACTAGTAATTATGGAGATGCAATTAGCTTTCCCTTAAAAATAACTTGAGTTGGGTCAGTTTAACTTGTAGACGTGCATATATGGTACATGATATGGTTATATATAATATATATCAATAAAATGACAAAAATAAAAACTTTAGATTCATTTTCTTGAAAATTTTGTTTGTATTAGGGTGAGCTAATGGCTCTACGAACACTCCTAGGTCAAAGTTCCAAGATCACTTTGCCTTTTCGTGGTACGAAAGATCCAATTTTGCTTTCCATTACGTGTTTGCAATGCAATTCATTGATGAGGTTTCGAGGAATGAAACTTTTTGTGATTGATTTTCCCATCCACACAAAATATAGCTACTCAATTTTTATGAAATGTTGTAGACTACATAATTTGTCCTTCGACTACATGTTATTGTATTTGTTTAGTCGTTCGGTGTATTTTTTTTAAAGTTTTTGTTTAAGATGATCGGTTTGTTTCTAAGCGCTTAGTGTAAGGTATTAGTGAATCTTTGTTAAATGTTATCACATTTACAACGCATGGGTTATTTTTTAATTTAACTTTTTTTGTAGTATTATAAACCAAAATTCAGAAATAGTATAGATTAAATTAAATTATTGTCTTGGACCGAATTAAATTAAACAAAAACCCTTCTTTAATTTTGCCCTACCCCACCAAATGGTCCCATAATCCTTTGTTTGTATCTTTATAATCCTTTGTTTGTATCTTTATATAACATGTATAATATATCCACCATCGTTTTGCCTATCGACATAATAATATTATGAATAACCACCACTGGTATTGACCTTGTTAGAGTGTAACACCATTATCGATGTTTGTCCAAGTGTAACACCGCCACTAGGAGTCGTTGTCCTCGACCGATATCCCCTTGCACAAAAACCTATTGTTTCATTAGGTTCCACATGTTTGAAGACTTGTCACAATCAGTCTAATAAAAAAATTTAGATAAGTAAGTATATTGGTAAAAAAGTGTGAGTTGAAGGCTGAATTTGTTTAATGATGCTTTTGAATTTTGGTTATGAAAGCTATTATGGTGAAAGCTTGAAATCACGAGATGATAGGCAAAAGTGCTTTAAGAAAATCGATTTGTAACATAGACTCAATGAAATAATTACACATATGGATTCAAACAAAAATAAACTTATAGATATCAAATGCTTATCGGGTAATTGCTTAACAGGTATCACTTATCTCATCGGATAAACATGGTAAGAAACAAGAATTTTACCCACTAAGAGGCAAGGAATGGCTGAGTATCTTACTCGATACGTGATGGATAAAACTTTTACCTGTTACCTCTTATTAGGTAAAAGAACTTACCAAAAATCCAAAAATGGTTGCGAACATTACCCAATAAGTTACGTGAGAGTAATGGTTCTTGATGATAAATGTTTAGTAAGCATCCCCTATAGGTGCTTTCTAATTTATGTATCATAATATTATATTGAACAAATCGCTATATTATTCAAATCCATAACTTATAGATTTTCATTTTCAAATCATCATAGGTCCAATTAAACAAAAGGGGGTTGCTATTCCCACCCCCTCACTCACATAATTCGATTGGGTCCCACCACTGGGTCCTACACATGCACTCACACCACCAACTCTCACCCCCTTACAAGGGGGTGGGGATAGAATTCACCAAACAAAATTATGCTGCATTTTTAATCAGAAAAAAAGTCTTTTACTTGTCAATTTTTTTTGGAAGAGGTATCCCAGACCACATTGGGCCCAGACTAATCCTCGGCAATTTTGGGCCGAAGCCCGACTGCTAAAGCATGCAGCCCGGGGTCGAAGCCCCCGTACCTCCAGAATGTATCCCCCAGGGCTCGAACTCGGGTTCACCACTATGTAGTGCCCAATCCTTACCACTAGGCTAACACTCCTTTGGTCTTTTACTTGTCAATTGTCAGTAATGAATATAACAATGTCACATGACGCATGAGGGTTAGGTTTATATAAGGTCAGCCTGTTTTTATGAGACTCGTAAGACCATAAAATAATACTAGAAATTCATAATAAAACATTGTGAAGTTACAAAACATAACAAACTTTTACAACAAAAATGCCATGAATGCTTACCTTCATAGTATTTTGTTATAAATGTTCGGTTTACAGATCCAGAGAAAACAGTCCAATCTTATGATCTCAAGTCTTAAAAAACCTTGATTTCTTAGTTGAAAAATATACCTTGGATTTTTCAACAAAATAGTTAAATGTCTCACTCTAACGTTTTTTTTTTTCATTTTAAAAGTCAATATATTTTAAAAGCACAACTATAACTACCATTTGTTACAGAACTCATGGCAATATATGATATTAAAAAGTATTTTTCATTAATACTTATATTTTTATAAAATTTAAAGTAAAAATAGTTTTTCTTTTTGAGAAAAAACAAATATTACCAAGTGGATAAGTTATTTAACATTTCACATGATTCCAAGAGATCTAGATGCACCAAACATGGTCTTTAATGTTCCCTTCTTGCTTCTCCACTACACATAAAGTTATTTGAAAAACATAAATTAATTATTATTTTATTACATTATATTTAATTCATCATATTCAAATAATTTACATAGTTTTATGTTTTTTAGTTAATTGTGAATGTCTAGATTAACCTGCGCAAATCTCGACTAATCTCAACTGTAAAGATAGTTAGAAGAATCCCATAGTCTTGCAAGGCTAAAAGCGGATGTTGGGTCTGAAATAACTAGAGTGATAAAAGAAATTATGTGAACTATTCGATTTTTCATGTTGAATCTTTTAGCGTTTGGTACATTAAAATATCAAAGAATACATCGACATGTAAACGGGTATAACATATACTTCACAATAAATGGTGTTGAAAATTGATATTTTTTTACTCATTTTGATATGTGTGGAGGAATATACTTCACATGTATTCAGAAATATTTAAGAGTTTGTCTATTTTAAGAAATATATTCTTGAAAATATGTGAAGTTTTGTATCCCTTACTACACCACATATGATATTCGTATAATAGAGCATCTCCAACAGTTTATTCAAAATGGAGATTTTAAAGATTTTTGCTTCAACAACTTTTTCAAAACCTTATTCAAAATGGAGAAATTAAAAAAGAAATGCTAAAAATATCCAAATTTGAAGATATCGTAAAAAAATGATTACTTAAGAGAATAAATTAATAATTATGTACAAATCTTGCAATTTCTAAAATGTTTCCACTTTGCCCCTCTCCGAATGTTAACAAAAGAGTTTCTAAAAGATCTACTACTCTTCATAATACAAGGTTAATCAACCAAATACATAGTATAATATTTGAGATTTTTTTGAACATTATCTCATAGTAGGAAATGGAGAATCATAAAAAAATAGTACATAACACTTTTGGTCCCTTTTGTTTGTCAATTTTCTTGGTTTAAGCTCCTACAATTTTTAATTGCAAAAAGACCTTTGTGGTATTCATGGTTGCTCGGTTTCAGTCTCTCCCATGTGTCTTCGTACTGAATGTGAAATGTGTTGTGATTTAGAATACATGAAAACAGTTTTGTCAAGTTTTTGTATATGTTCATAATGCTTAGGCCATCCGCTATGGGAGCGGTACCGGGCCGGTACCGTCACCGGCACCGGCGGTAACAC